>JAADYC010000029.1:0-57478 GCA_023338135.1 Phytopythium kandeliae | reverse complement strand
TGTGGTCAGACACGAGCGACAGGAGCGTCTCCGTGCGTGGACTCAAGCGCACAGAGTCCTCGTGTTCCGGTCGGTCGAGCGTTGGGTCTGGCGCAAACGATTCGCTCCGGTGTTGCTGCAGATCGAGCGCGGCGTCCCCACGATACATGAGTACATTGAGCCACGTGTGCCTGACGACGTTCTTTTCGCAACAGCGGGGAAGGACACTCACTGCGTAAGCGATGCGATGGCAGCACGAAGTCGACGACACCCCTTCTCCTGCATACTTCAGGTTCTTACGACGCTGGTGAGTCACTAAGACGGGTCGACCGATCGGCGAGAGAGCACAGGAGAACGCAAGTGTGTGCGATTGCGCTCTTCGACAGTGGCTCCAGATGAACTCTGCGGCAAGTGACGTATTGTCCGCGGCTGGTTGTTGTGCATCTTGTCCATGTTGGTACTCGTGGTGCACTGAAGAGCTTCAACGGTGCGCTGCTCATGTCACTCTTTCATGTCCTAAAAGCGAGGGAGTTGCCCGCTCGCCCACCCAAACGCAAAAGGGAAACCAAACCAAACAAATTGCGGGCGGGCAGGGAAGCAAGCAAGCCGAGACAGGCGCTGGCTCCGATGGGCCGCGTGCACGACGACGATCGGCGGAGACGGCGCAGGCGCGACTCGGTCGACAGCGAGAGTGAGCGCAGCGACGCGAGTGAGCGGCGGGAGCGCGGCCGCGCTCGCTCGCGGTCTCGCTCGCGGTCTGGGTCCCGAGATCGGGGTCGGGAGAAGGGGCGAAAGAAGCACAAGAAGAGCAAGCGCCGACGCCGCGACAGCGACGCAGACAGCGAAGAGGAGGCAGAGCGCGTGCGGCGCAAGGAGCGGAAGAAGGCGGAGAAGATGCTCGCGTCCTTCGGGTACTCGAACGAGACGAACCCGTTCGGAGACTCGAACCTGAGCCAGCCATTCGTGTGGGGCAAGAAGTACGAGGGCGACAAGAAGACCAAGCGGCCGAGCGAGAAGGAGCTCAAGAGGCAGCAGCTACAGCGCGTTGAGGAGATCAAGAAAGCCCGTAAGCGCCGCGAAGAGCGCGAGGCCGAGAAGGAGGAGATGGAGCGCCTCAAGAGTGAGGAGCTGCGCCTGCGTGACGCCGAACAGTACGAGGACTGGCAGCAGAAGGAGGAGGAGTTCCATCTCAAGCAGACGACGGTGCGCTCCAAGCTGCGGATCCAGGCACGGCGCGAGAAGCCCGTGGACGTGCTCGCCAAGAACCTGCTGCTAGTGTCGGCACGCGACGCCAAGGACGACGAGGAGAAGGAGGACTTCTTCAACCGCGAAATCGCCAATGTGCGCGTGGAGCACCGCCGACCGTTCGCCATCGTTGAAGTGCTGTCGATGGACGAGCTGAAGGAGCTGCGTGGAGACATCGCGACATACCTGGAGCTCGAGGGCGAGCATGGTGCGAACACGGAGTTCTGGCGGCTCATGGCGCTCGTGTGCGACGATCGTATCCGTCGCTTGCGGCGGTCTCAAAGCGAAAGTGCCGGCGGACGCGGAGGCATCCACGAGTCGGTGAATGGCACGATCACCGATATGTTACACGGGAAGAGCAAAGATGAGCTGCAGAAGCTGCAGAAGGAGGTCGAGGGAACCATTGCGAGCGCGGCGCACACGGCAGGAGTGGACGTGGAGTTCTGGGAGGAAGTCGCACAGCAGATCCAGGTCTACCAGGCGCGAGCACGTCTGGAGGAGCTGCACGAGAAGATGCTGGACAAGCTGGCGGACCTGATGAATGAACACGAACAGCGCTCGTTCGAGGCGGAGAGCGAACGGGCAGCGAGTCGCGGCCAGCTCGACGGACGTGACGACAGCCGCGAGGCCCTCGCTCTGGAGCAGTCGTTCGTGGAGAAGGGAGATTCGTCGGAGGATCGCTTAGGTGCGGCCGACGAGGTGGCGCTTGCGACGCCGCAGACGCCGGAATGGAGCGAGAAGTACCAGCCACGGAAGCCGAGGTACTTCAACCGCGTCAAGACGGGCTACGACTGGAACAAGTACAACCAAACGCACTACGACCACGACAACCCGCCGCCCAAGGTCGTCCAGGGGTACAAGTTCAATCTGTTCTACCCGGACCTGATCGACAAAACCAAGGCTCCGCGGTTCGTGCTCGAGAAGTCCAACTCGCCCGAGTTCTGCATCATCCGGTTCACCGCCGGTCCGCCATACCAGGACATCGCGTTCAAGATCGTCAACCGCGAGTGGGAGTTCTCGCACAAGCGCGGCTTCAAGAGTGTCTTCGAGCGCGGCATCCTCCATCTGTACTTCAATTTCAAGCGCCACCGCTACCGCCGGTAGTCGATCGAGCGATCGGCAACGCGAACTGGCGAGGTGGTACGCACGTTGGAGCGTGCTGGCCGAAGCAGTCGAGCGCCGTTGACGTACTCCTTGCTCTCGCGCCATGGAGGTCCACAGAGAGCCCCAGAATGCGCGCTCTTGCAGGCAGAGTATCCGTGGAAATGCAAGTACATTGCACCGCTCCTGTCGCCATGGGGAGTTGGCGCGGCTGGGCGGATGGCGACCTGTTCGCTAGCCGAGCAGCCGCCCTTCGCTACACAGCGAGAAGCGCAGCTATGCACTGACCCATGCTGGCGCTCTTCAGGTTGACGTCCGTGCCTCAGCAGTGAGAGCAGGTTCCACAGGGCGTCCTGCGGCCGAGGTACCGCTCGAGCAGCTTTTGGCGCTTCGACGCCTCGAGTCCGTCGCTCTTGAGCGCGACCTGGTAGGCCGCGCCGCCGCGCACGGGTTCGATCTTGAAATCGCCGAGCAGCTCGGGGCACTGCTTGACGCCCTCGCCGATCTGCTGGCACTCGTTGAGCAAGTCAAAGGCGATTGCGGGCGTGACGACCGAGTCGTGTGCGTAGTCCGGGTGCGAGCGCACGAAGCGCCGCATCCACGTGGCGGCCGTAGGCAGCTCTCCGGACGCGCGCCGGCCGATGAGGCTCAGGTAGCGAGACACGATCGTGCGCGTGGCCTCGTCGCACTCGATGTAGTCGAGGTAGGCGTAGCAGAGCGGGATGAGGCCCGTGAAGTACGTGCCCTTGCCCAGCATGATCTCGGCGATCGTCATGGGCTCGCACCGGTCGGCGTCCTCGTGCAGCGAGCAGCAGCCGCTCGTGGAGGAGCAATCGCCGGCCTCGGGCGGCGCCAGGTGGCTACGGAAGAAGAACTTCTCGTCCATGACGGCGTTGACGCGGTGCGCTGCCTCCATGTTCTCGTTGACGCGCGACAGCGGGATGTACAGGTTGAGGTCGAACGTGAGGATGACGCGCGAGACGAGCGCGATGAAGACCGTGAAGGCGGCGTTCTCAAAGTCCGTCAGCTGAATCTCCATCGAGCGGAACTCGGTGCGCCAGCCCACGTGCTGATGCGCGCCGTCCTTGGCGTCGGCGGGCAGCGGCGGCGGCGGCTTCCAGCGCACGGTCTGCCAGTTGGTCGACTGGATGTTCTCGAAGTGATCCGTCTCGCGCGCGTTGTCCAGATGCAGCCGCTGCTTGTAGATCACGAGCGGGTCGCGGATGAAGAGATGCGAGATGTGCAGCGCCAGCAGCCGGTCCACGCCGTTGGCCGTCAGCGTCTCGAACGAGGCCGCGTCGTACGGCACCTCGACGTCGTTGTAGCAGTCCGTGCGCGTGTGCGGGTCCTTGCCGTCGTTGTGGTTGCAGATGTACGTCGAGATGCCCTCGTAGCGGGACTTGGGCAGTCGCTTGACGCCGCCGCCGGCCATCTTGGCGTACTTGGCCTGCGTCTCGGCGTCGGCCGGCAGCGGCGCCTCGCCCAGCTCCTGCGGCGTGCGGTCGTCCACCGACGCCGAGATGGTCGCCCAGCGCACGTCCGTGTCGGCGAGGCGGCCCTTGAGGATCGGCGTCGCGGCCGTGAGCGCCAGCAGGATGGGCGAGAGCACACCCAGGTGGTCGTACAAGTGCCGCGACTCACCAATGTTCTTGGCCTGGAACGTCACCTGTAGGCAGCACATGCCCATGCCGAACGCCATGCAGTCCATGTGGATGAAGCCCGGGTGCGGCTCGGCGGGCGGCGGCGGCGCCGTCATGGCAGAGCTCTTGCGGTGGTGCGGCGGGTGCGCGTAGGTGGCGCCGCCGGCCGCTGCGGTCGCGGTCGCGGCCGAGACCGAGCCCTCCTCGTCCGAGCTCGCGCTCGAGGTCGCCTCCTCCGTGAGCGACGACGACGACGGCGCGCGCTTCGACTCGTACAGCGGGCGGCTCTTCTCGGCGTTCCACGATGCCTCCTCCCCGGCGCGCTCGCGCTCGTCGTGCTCGGGCGGCACGGGCGTGTACGCGTCGCGGAAGACGGGCACGCGGATGTCGACCTTGCGCGTGCGGCGCTTGCGGATGTTGCGCGTCAGCGTCGCGAAGCGCGGGTGCGGGTTGATCACCGCGTCGCCCACGTAGTCCGACTCGGCCACGGGTCCGCGCGGCTCGGTCGGCGGCCACGTGAAGTCGTGCACGCCCATCATGGGGAAGGCCGTGACGGTCGGCGCGATCTCGTCCGCGCGCAGCACCTCGAGCAGCCGCGCGCGCCGCAGGCGCATGTTGGCCTCCACCTTGCGCAGGTCGGTCGTGAACCCGCCGTACGGCGCGCTCGGCGTGCCCTCGATCATCCACGCGCCGTACTCGGGCACCCAGGAGCAGCCGTCGACGCAGCCGCCCTGGCGTGCCAGCCGCGACTTGGACTCCTTCTCGCGCAGCTCGGCCAGGATCTCGGCTCCGCGCAGCGACAGCAACGGTGCGCGCCGCGCCGCGTCCATCTTGAACACGCCGTACTCGAGCTCATCGCCCCACTTGAGCTCGTCGCCCTCGATGTCCTTGACGCGCCGGTAGATGTGCAGGAACTGGTCGATGCCGTTCGAGCGCACGTGCTCGAGCCACGCGAGCGCGTCCTCCCAGTCCAGCGGACTGCCCTCGACCAGGAGCCCCATGGCGGGCTCGCGAGCGAGTGTCTGTCCCTGGCAGCGGTGACCAACGGCAGCGGCGACCGGCGGTGGCGGTGGCGGCGGCGGCGGCGGCAGCGGCGGCGGCGAATCTGACTATGAGCGAAGAAGATCGAGCGATCGAGCGTAGGAGGAGCAAGCAAAGGCTGCTGTGAGCAGGAAGCGGCGCTGCCGACGGAGCGGTTGGCGTGGCGTCCGTTAGGGGCGCACTGTTGGAGAGGAGGCAGTAGGGATCCGTTTGAGAAGTTTTGGCCAATGGAACGCACACAAATTTCAAGAGCAGCCAATCAGACGCTGTTTCGGTCGAGAGCTGATGACGAAACAGCCTGCTGTCGAGTGATACGCGAAATGAGACATGACGGCGTTTAGGGCACTCGAGCGATTGATTACGATATCCTCATCAATAGTCTTGGCGCACCATCCCGCTCGCCCCGCTTAGTTTCCCCTAGACAACACGTCGCTCGCGACTTATATATACGAGGACCACAGTTCGGCGTCCCACATGACGTGCGTGGCCACCTCATCTCATCGCGCCATCTCCGCAATCTAGAACCGGAGTAGTGGTCGTTTCTCCAGTCGTTTACAGCCATTCGTTGTGAGCGCACACATTTTGACAGCATTCCGTGCCACATCGTACCACACTCCGTGCGATTGTGCCTCGTCTAGCAAAAATGCCGAGGAACCTGTCCTGGGACCAGAGGCTCGGTAAGACCGGCTCGCGTTTTGCTTGTGGAAGCGACCGGGTGGCAGCGACGACTCTGCTATCGCGCAATTTCGAGCTTGCTGGGGTCGGCGATGCACTACGAATTCTTGCAGCACGTTGAAACAGTCAACGAGAGGAACGCGAACGACCCAAAGTACAAGCCGAAGCGAACGCTCTCGACTCTCCTGACGAAGCAAGCTTCAAGGCGAGCTTCTACAAGGTCGACTCGACGGGACTGCGATCGCTGCTGCTGCTGCGTAGCCTCGATATCGATCGGTCACGCACGGTCGACTACGACGGACGCCAATGGGCACTCGGGGAGAGCCTAGAGGCCATCAACAGAACGACGTGGAACGATATGTCGGAGCTTTGGTGGCGCCAGCTCTTCAACGTGGAGGCGATCGAGATGCAGACCGGTCAGCGCTTTCATCGTGAAATCACGACCGACGGGTATGGCGTATCGGCTGTGATGAGCCGTCCACAACGAGAGTCACGCGGGAAGAAATGGCAGCGGAGGAAGCAGAGACGGCGGCGCAGCAGCACCAACACCGACGGAACATCGGAGAACAAGGACGACGGCATGCCATGTGCCAACGGCATCCCGCTGCGCAAGGTGCCCGCTGAATGCGTCGAGGACTACGACATGATCTGGGGATCGATCGTGGGAAGGCCGAGATGGTCACAGACGTCAACCAGAGGGGAGATACGGTTCGCTTTCGGACGTCTTGCTACCAACGAGCAAGTGGCTTCGTCGGATCGAACGGCAAGATCAAGCGCCGGATCGAGTGATCGCAGAAAACCAGTGAGATGTTGAGGACAGCGCCAACCAAGAAGATGTCGTCGGTAGGCTGTGCTGACTCGAGACATCGAGTTCTCGTTCGAGAACGCCGACGGTTGCTGGAGCTCTTCATGGACCCGTTCTTCCGCAAGCTCGCGCTTCGACGTGCCTCGTTGCGCCGCGGTCAGCTTGACCGTGCCTGCTACGAGCTCACCGGTCCTCCTGGGTCACATACCGTCGTCGGATTCGAAGATTGTGGCCTCGTTGGCAAGAACCTGATCACGAAGTGGCCAGCAGGTTCCGTCAAGGAGTTCGTGCAGCGGCTCTCGCGCCTCTGTGAAGCCGTCGTGGTCGGCGAATATCGCACAAGCAAGAAGCACCATGAGTGGAACTCGGTCGCCGACCTCTAGAGTGCTCCGTGCTCCTGCATCCGCTGCATGTCTTGCAGGCGGCTCTCTCGGAGTCGATCCTAGCCGACCTAGTGTCGAGTCCGAGAGCATGGAGCTTCCACCAAGTGCAGTCGAGTGGACGCACTCGCGCTGGTCGAGTGGTCATCGCGCGCTCGGTGCAAACAAGGAGGCTCCACTCAGCTGCGGCATCTTGGTGCCACGCGCTTTATCCATCCGTGGCGCAGGAATTCTCTCATGCGGGCGGCTAGCCTGGGTCGCGATTCCTCGGGATCGATCGATCATATCGTTGGTCTTGGATGGATACTTGGGTACACTTCTTTTCAGTATACTTGGGTACATTCTTTCGGTGAGTGTTGGACGCTCGGTGCTTAGTGATGGTATCCGCACCAAGTGACCCGCTCGGCTCCACCCTCACTTCCCAGCTAGCAATCGAGAGAGCACGCGCACACACGAGCTAGATGGCGTCGTGGGGATCGACGTGCCAGGTCTGCTTCGACTCGCCGACAGCGATCGCCGGGAGTGCAGCGCTCGGCGGCGGGCTGTGTCGCCGCGGGTGCGCCGCGCGCGTCTGCGTCTTCTGCCTCGCGCGACACGTGGAAGTAGCGCTCGCGAGTTGCTTCGCCGGTGTCCTGCCGCGCATTCTGTGTCCGGCGTGCTGCGAGCCGATGGCGCTGGACCGCTGGCGCCTGCCGCTCGAGGGATACTACACGACGGCTCGGCAGGCGCGCAAGCTGCGCGACAAGTACGACGAGCTGAGCGCCAAGGCGTGCTGGATGATGCCGGCGTGCTGCTACCAGGAGGACTACACGCACCTACCCGAGGCGACGCTGTACTACCGGCAGCTGGGCAACCCGCTGTCGTTGCCGCCGGCTGCCATGGCCAAGTACCGCAAGCTGGCCGAGCGCTTCTGCGAGCACCTCGCTGAGCCTCGCGAGCTCATCGCGTTCGCGGTCGACAGCTTCGGGGAGGCCAACGCACGCGCGCTCATGGAGCGCACGCTGCTGCACGTGGCGGACAGTGAGCGGCGCGCGCGCCTGCTGCTCGCGTTCCTGCACCAGTACCCAAACATGCACACGCGGTGCTGCCGCCAGGCCATGTGCTTCAACTGCAAGCGGAAGGAGCACCACGACCGATGCCAGGAGTTCTCCAAGCCTGCGGACGAATCGCAGTGCCTCGTGCGCTGCCGCAACTGCCGCGTGCTGCTCATGAAGGTCGAGGGGTGCGACACGGTCTACTGCGTCTGCGGGTTCTTCATGTACTGGAGCAAGGAGATCGCGCGGAAAGACCCGCTCGAGGTCGTCGAGAAGGCGGCGAGCGTGGCCGCGAGAGACGACAACGTCAGCGTCACGAGCGTGTCGAGCGCCACGTCGCTCATGGCGCTGTGGGAAGACGACGACGACGACGACTGACCGCGTGCCAGGAGCAGTGGAGGCGCGTGCGGCAGCAGCATTATTACAACTTTGGCTGCCTGAGCCGAGTTACTAATTAGTGAACTTACATTTGTACAGATCCGTTGTAATCCTCTATTCGCAAATACATTTGAATATGTCTGAAGCTGGCATGCTGCGATCGAAACGAAGCGTTTCTAAGCCATCGGAGAGGAAACGAACGCGAAGGAAGTGGCGCGCCAAGCAGCAAACATGTCCAAGGCGGTCGTGTCATCCTCGCTCGTCTGCTGCCTACTCGCATGAAGACGGCGGTGGCCCGCGCACGCGCTCGCCGCTCCGCCTGCCTGCATCTCATATATACATACTTTTTGTTCTGTCCTGCCTCGAGTTCCTACACGGGCGCTATCCTATCCTGATCGACACGCAATGTCAAAAGCCACCGCCTCCGTCCGTCCGCCTGCGCCAGCTCACAGCTCGATGCGCTTCCCGCCGCTGCCCGTGCTGGCGTTGCTCATCGTCTCCATGCTGTTGCGGTTCTTGCCGCTGTACGAGTGGCTGCGGTCGTACGATGCGCGCCGCGTCCGGCCATTCCCGTTGCGACCGCCGTTGTAGTTCGGGTTGTTACCGCCCGTGAACGACTGGCGCAGCGACGACTGGCGCATCGGGTAGTCGCCGTTCTCGCTGCCGTCGTACGAGCCGCGGCGCGAGCGACCGCTGCGGCTGCCCGTCGACACGCCCGAGAACGACTGCCGGAGCGACGAGCCGCGCATACCGCCCTCGTTGTACGACTCCTGCCGGTCGTACGACCCGCGGCGGCCGCGCGTCTTGGTCTTGCCGCCCGGCGCGCCAGTGAGCGAGTTGCGCTGCTGCTGCTGCTGCTCCTTCTGCTTGGCGTCCTCGACCAGGTCGACTCCGAGCGTGACGCTGAAGCTCACGCGGTCACCGCTCTCGTACCCGTCGTCCTCAAGCACGATGCCCATGACCTTGCCGGGCGATGCGATCGGCCCATCCTCGCCCGTCGGCTGGCGCACAGTCGGCGCGGGAGTAGGCGCAGGCGTCGGCGCCATCGGCGTCGGCGTCGGCGTCGGCGTCGGCGTCGCAGCCGAGCCCATGCGCGGAGAGTTGGACGGCGTCGTCGCCGTCTGTCGCTTCAGGTGCGCGTTGATGCCGGCGCCGTTCAGCACAGCCGCCATGAACGACTTCTCCGCCACGACCTGCGACGTCGGCGACACTACCGCGGGGTCCTGCGGGAGCGGCGGCGACACCGTCGTGACCGACTTGTTCGCGACCGCCGAGTTGATCGTCACCGTCGCGTTCGCCGACTCGGACGAGATGTCGCGAATGTTCACAACGCGCTGCGTCTTGGGGGCGTCCTGCGGCTTCTTCGCTGTCGACAGCGAGTTCGCGCGCTTGATCGGCGTGATCTGCGACGACGTAGAGCTGCTCGACAGGTGCTCCGCCATCGTCGAGGAAGACGACGAGCTCGTCGAAGGCACAGGCGGGTGCAAGTTGGACAGCGAAATGCGCATGCCCGTCGAGGGGGCCGAGAGCTCAATCACCTTGCCGGTCGGACCGGTCGCTGAGCTCGCTCCCAACTTGTTCACGCTCCCCGCGCGCTGCGGCGGCGGCGCCATCTTGGCAGCAAGTGCGAGCTTCGTGAGCTTCGGCACCTCGTCGCGGTGCTTGCGGCTCAGCTCCGGGTCCTGGCGCAGGATCAAGCGCAGCCGGGCGTTCGCCTTGGCAAGCGCCACATTCTCCCCCTCGAGGTGGTCCGTGTGCTGCTTCAGCTGGTCGACGGTGTGCCGCAGCGCCGTGCGCTCCGCGTGCGCCTCCGACAGACTCGACTGCATGAGCGAGATCTTCTCCATGACGCTCGCGTGCTGAACCTTGAGGTTGCGATGACCCGTCTTGTACCGCGCAAGCTCCGCCTTCAGCGCCTCGTTCTCCTCCTGCAGCTTCACCGCGCGCTGGTTTGCCGCCGCGAACGACGCACCGTTCACGTACGCACCACGCTCCATCACCTCCTTCTCCTTGCGCAACTGCGCGCCGTACGCCTTCAGGTTCGTCGTGGCCTCCTTCAGAGCCGCGTTCTCGCGGCGAAGCTGGTCAATGACGAAGTCGGCGTCCTCCAGCGCCTCCTCGCTGCGCATGTGCATCGATGTGCGGTTGCCGTACGCCTCCTGCTCAAGCGCCAGACGCGCCTCGCGCTCCTGCTGCAGGCGCTTCTTCAGCAGCTGGATCTGGTTCTCCAGCTTGGCGTCCTCCTTCGCCTGCGTCTGGAGCACAGCGTACGAGCGGACCGCCAGGAACGTGCGCACGATGCTCTGGATCGTCACGATCGCCTTGGTGATCTTGCGGTAGCGACGACGGGCCACGCACATCTTGAACACGTTCTGGATCTGCGTCGCGCGCCACTCCTCACGCAGACGCACGAGCTGCTTCTGCGCGCGCATGCGGCGCGAGTATGCCTGGACGACGATCGCGGCCGCACGCATCGACTTGAACTGCATCTTGGCGCGGTGACCGCGGTAGACGGCCTCCACGAGGATAGCGGCGTGTTTCGTCTTCGCGAACACGGCCATTGCCATCCACTTGCGCGCGTACCGCTGCAGCACAACGGCCGCCGAGTTGAAGCGGCGCGAACGCATCTCCTCCAGCGCCTCGAGCGCGCCAGACCGGAAGAACACGCGTGTCTTGCCAACCTGGTACTGGTCCTCCTTCCCAGCCATCAGGTGCTTCGACAAGAGCTCGTGCACAAGTTCTGCCGTGTTGTCGCCCGTCTCGGAGCTCGCCGTGAGCGCCTTGAGCGGTGAACCGTTCGCCATCGCCAACGCGACACCACGGAAGCGCTCGAGGAAGATGGTCTGCAGCATGCGGTTCGGATACGCCATTCGAGAAATGCGCACGGCCTCCACCACGCCGGCGCACTGCAGCTGCTCGGTAACCCGCAGCTTGTTGAACAGCGACGCGCTCTTCTTGCCGTTCGGCTTGATGCAGCGGATGTAGTGCACGTTCGTGCGGCGGATGTCCTCCAGCAAGCCGTTCAGCTGGCTCTTGAACTGCGTCCCGACCGTGTCCGCGACGATCGAGTTCTTGCGCTTCAGCGGCGCGCGTGGACGCGCAGCCGCCGCCGAGGTCGCGGGGATGCCTGACATGGCGTCGCCAACGTGCTCGTCCGGGAAGAGCTGCTTGAGGAACGGCGACCGCGTCTGCTTGATGAGCAGGATCAGATCATTCTGGAGCGCATCCGTGTTCTTGACGAGGAAGCCCGCCGTGTCGTACGTCACTGGCCCAGCATAGTGCTTAATCACGAACGCGTCGCGCGCGAAACGCGGCACGTCGAAGCGGTCGTTGTCGCTGTAGTGCGCGCGCAGCTTGTTGGCAAATGCCGCGTCGCTGCCCTTCGGTCGCATGCACTCCTCGTTCAGCAGCGAGAGCACGCCAAAGCGGCCCTCAATCAGCGCGAGCACGTTCGCGTTGTCAGCGAATTCGATGCGCGTCCAAGGGATGCCCTCCTCTTCGTACTCGGTCTGCACCGACTTGAACACGTCCTGGGTGAACTTCTGCTGCAGCTTCTCGTTCGCGTAGTTGATACAGAGCTGCTCGAACGAGTTCTTCTCGAAGATCTCGAAGCCGAAGATGTCCAAGATGCAGATCTTGTTCGAAACGTCCGCATGAGGCGCCGACGTCGACAGGTTCACGCGGTGGATGAGCCACGAAAACAAGTGCGAGTACAGCGCTACGCCAAGAGCCGTCCGCGCGCCTTGCGCCTGCGCGACCGTCAGCGGCACGTGGTACGTCTCCGTCACCGCCGACAGCGACATCTGACGCTGCGTCAGCGCGAGCTCCAGCTCCTCTTGCGGAAATTCGAGCAGCTCCGAGACGATTTGGCTCGTTCGGAGGTTCCCGTCGTCGCCCACAAGTCGCGAGGCGTCGTCGTTGTCCGGCAGCGCCTCAATAGACAGCCGCGATAGGTGCAAGATGGACGCCACGACCTTCATGATGCTCAGCTGGTCGTCCGCCGACACGCCCATGGTCTGGAGGCATCGAAGCGTCATCGCAAAGCGCTCCGCGTCCTTCATACCAGCGCTCACATTGCTGTCGCCGACCGGCCGGATGAACGGGAAGTCCGACGCCTGCATACCCGCGAGCTGCACCTTGACTGTCGTCTCCTCGGGTGCCGCAAGCAACTGGTAGAAAATGTGGTAGTTGCGCTCGTCCTGGCCTTGCATCGACACGCGCGACTTCTCCAGCAAGTACGTGCGCGACTTGGCGCCAATGAGTTGGCCGAGCGCATTGAACTGCAGCTCCGAGAACTTGCCGAAACGCGACGAGTTGTCGTTGCGCGACGTCTTGGCGTTGCCAAACGACTCCATCAGAGGGTTCGCGTCCAGCACACGCTCAATGATAGTCGACTCCTTCGACGATGCCTCCTTGATCGAGTTGCTGCCGGCAGCCGCCAGGTGCGACATCAAGATCTTCGTCGTCTCCGTCTTACCAGCGCCCGACTCGCCGCTGACCAGGATACTCTGGTCCTCGCCGAACATTCGCATGTGCTGGTACGCACCCGCGCTCGTGGCGTACACGTGCGGCGGAAGCTCGCCCCGTTCGCGCTCGAGGTACTGCTCCTGCAGCTCAGGGGTATAAATGTCCAGCCAGGAGTACTGCGATCACCGAAAGGAGACCCGACCGATGGTTAGTGGAGCAATACAAAGACGCAGGAGCTCCTCGCAATGGTATCGCGCGTACGGGATTGACGGCGATGCAAATCGGGCCAGTGTATGTGTAGGGGATTTGGCGCAGGAAGCGCAGCTTGAGGTTGTACAGGATAGCGGGCTCGTGCAGGTAGTTGAGATTCACCATGTCGTCAATCCCGTCCTCCGAGTGCAGCTTGTTCTGCAGCAGCATTGTGCTTTTCTGTACATCGTTGCCACGCAAGCATCGCGTCAGCCGCCTGTGCCTTCAGCCAGGCAATCTACCGCTGCTCGCCATACCTGGATCTTGCGGATAGTGCCGGCGGCCGGGTGCTTGTCGACCATCTCCTCCGACTCATCCGCGTCTAACACGACCTCAACGGTCACGTCGTTCACGACATGACCCTTGGTGATGGTCGCCTCCACCCAGCTCACCTCTGGGTCCGGCACATAGATCTGTTCGAGAGCAGCAACGACGTCAATCCTGCGCCTCTCGCCGCTACGCCCGTTCCGGCACCACGCGCACCTTCGTCTGTTGGTCCTCCATCTTTCCAGCTTGTCTTTCTTTCTCGTGAGCGGGATTCAAAGATCACACGGACACGGACAGTCGGCAGACAGCAGGGAGCTGTGTGTGTGTGTGCGTGTGTGTGCGTGCGTGTGCGTGCGTGTCCGGCCCGGCGTCTGCTCGGTCCCCTCGACTGGTCGCTCGCTCACTCAGTCAGTCGCTCACTCGGTCCCCTCCCTCCGTCTGGCCTCGCGCCGCGCCGCGCTGCTTCTCCTCCGAGGTGTCTGTCCGCTTCCCCGCAAAAGCCGCTCTGATGAGCAATGCCGCATTCGCGGGGGGCCGCCGCCGCCGCCGTCGCCGCCTCCACCGCCTTTTCCGCCAGAGAGAACACACCCCTCCCTCCTCGTCCCTCTCGTATTCGTTCGTTCCCCCCTCTCGAAATGGATACTTAGGCGGGGCAGAACCCATCTCCCCTCCCCGCCTTCTCTCCCTCCTCCTCCCTCGAAAGCAAACCCATTTTTACGGCGTCGACGCGCTGACTTGGTGTTTGCATGTCATACAAGGATACTGTATTCCGCCTGCCGAGGGAGGCGGCGGGGCACTAAAGGGGATGGGCGAGGTTCAACAGCTGCGTGGAGCCGGAGAATTCCCAAAATGTGCGCCTGAAAGGGACAAAACACGGTGAGGACACGACCACTTCAACTCTGCCGGCGCTGCCGCGAGACCGATCGCGCAATGCCGGTCGGTTCTTCAAGCAACCAAGCGCGGCCGCTCCTCCTCCCTCCTCCCCAAAGCAGCACCGGTGGTTGCAGAGCAACACGCACTCTTTCTCATACGCACACACGCACACACAAACAAACAAACACAAACACACGCACACACACACACACACACACGAACAGCGCCGCGGCTGGCTGGCAGGCCACGGTCCGGCGCTTGCTTCTGAAAGAGAAAGACATGCGAGCCAGCCAGGAGGATCCGTCTCCGCCGCCAACGAATATGGGTAACATACAGTCGCCAAAAAGAAACGCATCGCGTATCTTTTCCCTTGTGAGCCAGCCAGCCAGTCACTGCGACTAAACCGGGGGCATAGTGTATCTCATCAAAGCGTTTCCATGCAAACCGTATGGCGGAAACATCAGAGCGGCACGCACGCAAAAAAACTTAGACTGCGCTGGAGTATACTCGACGGGAGTGACGTGCGGCGCATGCGCGAAATGTAGCCACCCATAGTATCCGAGTAAGTATCTTCCTTGCGTGGAGCGAGCGAGTGACTATTTGGCTCTCTGTCTGTCTGTCTGTCTGTCTGTCTGGCGGCAGGAGAGCTGGCGCGTCTGTTGGGCGACAATGCGGAACTGGGTGACCCTTGAGGCTTCTTCTCGACGCGAGAAGCACGATCGATCACGACGGACTTCCTCGCTCTGACTCGTTGCAGAATACGGAAGCCACGCTCGCCGCCGCCGCCGCTCCACGTTCTCACGTTCTCGCGACGCGTTCTCGCTTCCGCAAGGCTTCTCACGCGCTTCCCGCCGCGCGCATGCGGAACACGGCGTCAGAGTTCAGACGACTGACCACCGGCCGGAGGGAAAAAGCGATTTTCTGATAAGCTTCGCGATTTGCCGCGGCGAATTTTGGCGAGAATTCTGCGCTGCTCTTCTCGCGCCAAGCGACGTGCGAGCTGCACAACGAGCGCTGTGAGGCGAGGCGAGGCGCGCGACGACGAGCCGCGTTTGGTCGCATGTTGCGATCTTCTCGGCTTGGATGGCTGCCACGACCCGGCGCTGCGCTCTCGCCGCCTGGGACACGGCGCACGGAGAAAACGCACGATACTTTACCAAATCATACAGCGCTGTTCTGTACGGTGCGGTACGCATCGGCGTCCTCCACTGTACACCCTCGACGTAGGACATCACCGACCACTATTCAGACTGTCCACAGTCGGAGTGCAGGTCGCACAAACTCGAGTTGAGTATGGATGCTCAAGCGCTCGCCCAATCGCCTCCACGGTGCTTGTCGGAGGATCACGCGTTCGCTTCGTCGTCGTACAAAGTCCAAATCAAAAGCGTCTGCAGGTACAATTCGTTGCCTGCACCGTGGATCCGGCGACAGCGAAGCGGAAATGAGCGCCGGCGGCGCGCCGCACGCCGGCCACGCTCGCGACCGCCTGTGGCTGCGGGCCGCCGTCTTCCTTCGCGTGAACCGCTGGACCGACTGGGTGCTCATCGCCGGGCTCTACGTCGTCCACGGCGCCGTCCTGCGCGCGCGCGCGGCGCCCATAATCCTCGACAAATGGGCCAGCGCGTGGCAGCGCACATGGTTCATCGAGGCGTGCGGGGTTGCGGTCGGCCTGCTGGAGGACCTGTGCGTCTGCGCAGCGCTCTGCGGGTCGCTCTATGTCTTCGACAAGGTCTCCACAACCCCGACGGCCGGCCGCGCCTTCCATTTGGCCGCCCAAGCACAACGAGGAGCCAGCGAGCCGTCGCCTCAGTCCCCCGCCGCAGTCGCCCGACGGCTCATCACGTCCGTGGCGACCGCGACGAGCGAACTCACACGCTTTGCGGTCTACTGCACCGCTTTCCTGCTGTCCACGCTCCCGCCAAGCATCGACCACGTGACCGTGCGCACGCGCCAAGTGCGCGTGTCGTCCAACCTCGTCGCTCTTCTAGTGCGCGAGCGCGACGCCGCCGCCACCGCAGGTTTCCAAGTAGACGACGACGAATGGTGGCTGGCTGCACTCACACTGCTTCCTACATTTGCACTCGCGGTGCTCGTTGGACTTCTCGGCGCCAGTTGGATCAATCTGGCCGACTGGGACATCGCGATGGCGCTCCATCGGCAATGGATCCGTGGCTGCACCAAGTGGAAGCGGCGATCGTCGTCGTCCTTCCTCTCGTCCAGTAACTACGAGCGCGTGTATGGGGCCGATCCAGCACCCATAGGTGGTGACGGTGGTGAGGAAGAGGAAGAAGAAGAAGACGTCGCCACGGTCGCCATGCCTTCGTCGTCGTCGGCGTCCATCACACGGACCATCAGGGAGGGCAGCCGAGCATCGCGGCAGTCGTGTCGCAGCCGCATATCCCCTCCAACCCTGTTAGCATCCGTTATCGTGCTCCTCTTCTTGCTAACACTGGCGACTTCGCGGATGTCTCCCTCCATCGTCGCGCTGATCGCGTTGAACCCGACATTGACCGAGCCTGTGCGCTTGATATTCGACATTAACTACGTGGTGATGCATCACCAGCGGCGCCGGAGGACCAAACCGTTGAGCGAACTCGTCGACCGAGAATCCGAGGTCGCCGAGTTCTTCGACAGCGACTCGCTGTTCCGCCGCACAATCAAGTTCCAAGGCCCGCTCGCTTTTGACGTCAAGGTCGCTCCGGACGAACGCCCCAATGTGCTACTGCTAGTGATGGAGTCCTTCCGGCAGAGCGATTCACGGTACCTACTGCAGGCGCAAGCACATGCGTCGATGCCTCCGAACGTGACGCTGACGCCCAACTTCGATAAGTGGGCGAAACGAGGCGTGGGTCTCCGCAACATGTGGTCGACGTGGCGCACGAGCCGGTCGATTGAGACGCTGTTGTTCGGTCAGGTGCCGTACGACAGCGTGGCCGACACGGGGACTACCGGCGGACGAGTGAACACGGAGCTCTCTGGACTCCCGCAGCTCTTCAAGGCGCAGGGATACGAGACGATCTTCACGACAGGCACGCGAGCCGACTACGACGACTGGGATACTTTCCTGCCGGCGCATGGATTCGACGAAGTCATCGACATGCACGGACTCATTGATATCGCTGAGATGGAGATGCATCTGGACACCTCCCGTGGGAACCGCGTCATGACTTACTGGGGCATTCACGACGACTTGTCCCTCGGCGTTCTGTCGTATTTGCTGCGAGACAAACGGCATCGATCCCTTCAAGCTCTGAAGGCGGACAAGGAGCCGCAACAAAACGTCACGGTGGGGAATGATACGATCACAACCCCGTCGACTGCCAGACCGACGCAAGGAGCTCGTCGCACCGCTCGCCCATGGTTCGCAACGCATTACACAATCTCGAGCCACGTGCCGTTCGACGAGCGGCCCGACTGGTACTTTCGCTATCTCAAGTCTGACAAGGCGCCGGACTTGACGGCGTTCTACCAGGACCACGAGCACGCCGATCTGATGAAAGACTACGCCGAGATGCGCTTCTTCTCCGACCTCGTATTTGGCTCCTTCATGGACGAGCTCGAGAGCAGCGGTGTGCTTGATGACACGATCGTCGTTGTCGTGGGCGACCACGGACAGGCACCGGAGCACGGAAGCTCCACCCCTGAGCGTGACCAAGTTGCAACAACTCGAGTCGCCGGCGCTATCATTGCTGAAGGTCGCCTTGGGATCTACGGCGGCACGATTCTGGACGACGCGACGTCCCAGTCGGACCTGCTCAACACGCTCGCCGACATTGTTGGCGTGCCGGCTGGCGGCTTTGTGCAGAGCGGGATCGGCCGCTCACTCAAGCGTAAGCCCGCTGAGGGATTCGGACAGCGGCCAGTGTACTGCAACAACCCGGCGGGCAACAGTGCCGTTATCATGGGCTACTTGCGCGCGCAGTACTTCAGTGAAGCGTCTGACGCCGTGCAGGTCTTTGATATCGAGCACGACCCGCTCCAGCAGCACGACCTTCTCGACGACCGATCAGATCAAGGCGCGAAGATCTCGAGCTCGCGTCGCCAGCGCCTTCTTGACGCCTGCGACGACGGCCGAGCGCTCAGCACGTACTTCAAGAAGCGGTGGGATGGCGCATGCATCCTCTCACCAACGTGCTAGGAGACGCTCTCTCTCTCTCTCTCTCTCTCTTTCCCTCCGTGTGTGCCTCTCGCTCTCTCGTTCTCTCTCAACTGTGTATTGGAGAGGCATGGATAGATAGATGGTGGATGAAGTGCAGACGGCAGTTAAAGCGGACCCACTTGGAGCGAATTCGTGACCGTTGATACCACTCGACCAGATCCAGCGATGATTCAAGAATAGACTGTGCCATGCCTGGCCAAAGCTGCTGGTGAGTTGGAGCGAACGTCCAATTCAGCAGACTCCAGCCTTTGAGCACTCGTCAAACTCGTAGAGGCCTCCCTCGCGGCATCAAGACTCTCCTGACTTGCGCTGTGGCGGATCCAGACGCTGTCTGTGAGGTGAAACATGGGCAACTCGTCGCTGAGCCGCGAGTTCTCGGCGCGGCGCCTGGGACTAGAGGAGCGCGAGGCCATGAAAAAGTTCTGCGAGGACGAGATGCACGTGCTGCGCGAGACATTCAAGGGTCTCGCCAACGCGCGCAACGGGTCATCCGTCGACAAGGAGACGTTCCTCAAGTGCTTCCCGCTACCCGGACTGCTTGGCGGTGGGTTCTTCTGCTCGCTCTGGTAGATCGTTCTTTCGAGCTCACTCGGCTCGGCGCTGCGCTGGTTGATGGCATAGAGCGTTTGTTCGAAGTGGTCGATAAGGACGGCTCGGGCTCCATCGGCTACTCGGAGTTCATCTACGGTCTCGCGATCTTGCTGCGCGGTTCGCGAAAGGAAAAGCTCAAGTTCATCTTCGACCTTTACGATCTAAGCGAGTGCGTCTTGTGACTCGTGCTGCCGCTGCATCGACGTCGCATCGGCGCTCACGAGTCGTGTGTGGCAGGGCCGGCTCCATCTCGCGGCACGAGCTGCTTACGATGCTTCATCAATTTCCACCCCCGGCACTGGAGCTGATCAAGCCGCTCCCCGCGGGGATGGCGCCTCGGAACAGTACTCGCGCGGTTCGTCTCACCATTCGTGAAGCTGAATCGCGCGACCCGTTCTTCTAACGTCTTCAGGATACGACTTACTCACAGAGAGAGGACATTGAGGCCGTCGTGAACCTCGCGTTTCCACCGCCGCGCGGGGACAACAGCCGTCTGACATTCGAGCAGTTCTGTGACTGGTGTGACAAGACTCCGGGTATTGCGAACGTGAGGGTTGAATGTGTCTAGCTCGCTCCAAAACGGAGTGGAGTTGCTGTGCTGACTGCTGGTGATCATGCTACCGCCTCGATGCCGACTTGGGACAGTTCCTCATGAGCGTACTCCCGTCAGAAGAAGCTATCGCAGCGCCAGTCGCGCCGCTCGATGCGTGCGTGACGCTATTTGTTTGTCTCTCTGGTGTCTTGGGCAATTGCTCGGGGGTTGACGCTAGTCTCCGTGAACTTGTGCTGCTTGACATCGTCCACGAAGATCTGCCAACGCGCCTCCTACCGGTTCGGACAATCTCGACGGGCGGAAGAAGCGCAGCTCGTTTGCAAATCTTCAAGTCGGGTGCGTCTCGCTTGCATTCTTTACCATGGTGGAGTTGCCGGTCAGCACTGAGACGCACTCGTGTGAGGGATGTGATAGGTGCTCGCACTCGCGAGAGCGAGCTTCGAGTGCGTCTGCGGGTGACGGCGCGACACGCAAGGAGCTAGAGAAGGCGCAGCATCTCTTGATGGAAGCCAAGTCCGCTTGTGCAGTCGAGAGCGTCCGTGCCAAGGTCCAGGCGGCGCTCGAAGAAGTCGAGCGTGTGTTGTCAGTCCCCTCTGTGCCTCCAATTACAGTGTCGACCTCACCGTCGTCGTCCCCGATAAGCACTCCAGCACAGGCGTCGGTGCCCGGCGGTATCCCGTCGCGGCATTCGTTCGCTTCGACGGCTGCGCTGATCTGTGCCAACTCGGTGGCGCAGTCGCAACAGCGCGCCGGGTCCGACGAAGATCCGTTCCACATGGCTGGCGACCTGTGGAAGCGCGGCTCACGCCTGCGTCAGATGATCAAGCGCTACTACGTTCTCCACGGCAACTTCCTCTACTACTATGCGTACGTATTCACCGTTCCCCTCGTCGCGAGGCTTGCCAGTATCTGAATCGGCGGGTGGGTTTGGAGCAGGAGCAAAGAGGACACGGCACCGCGCGGAGTGACGTTCCTATGCGACTGCTACGTGGAGGCGGGGCCGCAGGAGGCGCTGGCGGAGAAGAACGTCAAGTTCTACGCGATCGAGATCGTGCCGGAGCCCGGGAGCTCGCGCGTGAAGCGCACCATGTTCACCAAGTCCCTCGAGAGTCAGCAGCAGTGGACTGCAGCACTGCGGCAGGCGACGGACAAGGTGTCCATCGACGCGTTCTATGCTGTGGGGCGGCAGCTCGGTCGCGGACGCTTCTCAAAAGTGTGCGAGGCCACGCACAAGTCGACGGGTGCGACGCATGCGGTCAAGGTGATCGACAAGAGCAAGCTGCAGGGGCCTGAGCGCGAGCTATTGCGCACGGAGATCGCCATCTTGAACCTCGTGACGCACCCGAACATCATCCGACTGCACGACGTATACGAGGACAAGCAACATATCTTCATCGTGACGGAGCTGGTCGGCGGTGGGGAGCTCTTCAACCGCATCGTGGGCCGCGCGCGCTACACGGAGGCCGAGGCGCGCCTCGTCATGCAGCCGCTGCTCGAAGCCGTCGCGTATCTGCACCAGCTGGGCATCGTGCACCGCGACATCAAGCCTGAGAACATTCTGTGCGGCGATCAGCTGAACGACCTCAAGATCGCCGACTTTGGGCTGTCCAAGCTCGTACACCCCGAGGAGATCATGAAGATGCCGTGCGGGACGCTCAACTACGTGGCGCCAGAGGTGTTGTCGCTAGTTGGCTACGGCCGAGAGGCCGACATGTGGTCGGTCGGCGTCATCATGTTCCTGCTGCTGCGCGGAGAGCTGCCGTTCTTCGGCAAGACCAAGAACGAGATCATCCAGAAGACGCTGCACGCGGACGTGAGTCTCGACGGCGACGCCGCGTGGCTCAGCGTCTCGCCCGCGGGCAAATCGCTGCTCAAGGGACTGCTCACGAAGGACCCGGTCAAGCGCCTCACGGCGCAGGACGCGCTCGCGCACGAGTGGTTCTCGGCGCCGCCGTCGCGGCGACCCAGCTTGGCGTCCGCCACCTCGTGAGCGAGCGGGGCGAAGGACAAACTTCCTCTTCCGTTCACCGTTGGCGGAAAGAGTCTATTTTCAGCGAATCAACGCTCATTCCATCAAATTTCCTCCCAATCAAAATACAGTAACAACTGTTTCCGGTTGGTTGAAGTGACCCTCACTCGAACTTGTGCTCCGCGGGAAAGGACGGCAGGGAATGGCACACTGGGAGCTCGGGCCGCGCTTGGCCGCCAAGTACCCATGGCTGCGCGTGGACAGCTCGACGATGGATGAGTTCCGTGCGCCTTTTGATTGGAGCCGCTCCTCGTCCTCGTCCTCGTGCTCCTCAGCATCGTCGGCGGCCGCCGCCGGCGAGCTCGACGCGCGGAGAGAGCCCAAGCGCGGCCTTTCCGGTCCAAAGAGAGGGACACATGCGAAGATAAAGCTGCGGAAGAAGAAGACAGGCCCGAATGGGGAGTCCGTGAAAGGATTTACAACAGCCTCGAGAGGAAATCGCGCGAGGCGCCGGCGACGCGTGGAATCTCCGTCCAGTACGAGCCATAACCAGGTCGCTGCCTGCAAGAGCCCAGCGACGGGTGAAGAGACGTTGGTGAGGCTCCCAGCAGCCTCGTGGAGCAAAGCGTCTCCTCTATCTCCCATGGAAGCGGATCCATTTCAAGCGTCCGGTTCGAATAGTCTGCAATCCTCTGCATGGCTGGCTGTTCGTGCTGACTTTGATGCGACGACCAAGCCCAGAAGAGCGCGGAAGCAACGCGACACGCACAAAACGCAACTACAGACTCTCTCACTTCAGTAGGAGCAATCGCGTTACGTTTTTCAGTGGAGCAATGCCTGATGCGGACTGATCGGATTGTGAAGACTCCCAGCTTTGAATCGCAGGAAAACGGATGGAACTCCGAATGCCCGCAAGACAGCGGTCAACGCAGACCTACAAGCGCTCGCCAAAGAACTTGACGAATTGCATAAAGACGAGGAGCGTCTAAAGGTTCGTGAGAGATCTTGACTATTGAGTACAGTTCCCTGCAGACGCATGCATCTAATGTGGTAGTGTTCGTACTCAGAACGATGTAGCTGCGCGGATCGAAGCGGAGAGAGCAAAACTGCCGCTGACATTTCTCTTCCAGCGAAATCTGGAGCTCCAGTCATACTGCAAGGAAAAGGGTGTAGCGACGATTACGCAAATCTTCGCCAAACTGCAGCACCGATTGCTCTTCTCGGCCTTCGAGCGCTGGCAAATTGTCAATGAATTCGCCCGAAAAGAAGAGAGGAAGCAGCTCGTGCTGGAGCAATCTCGGACACAAGCTGTCAAGTTATTTGAGAGACTAGCCAACGATGCGTATGTCGGAACGATAGATCGCGCATTTCGTCGATGGTGGGACGCAGCACAGTCAATGGTGGATGCGGAACGCAACAATGCAGCTGCCGTCATCCAAGGACGGTTTCGAAGACGACGTGCTTTGGTACTAGCTACCGTTCTGAAGCAGGCATCTCTCGATGCGGAGTACAAGCGCAAAGTCGAGATCCAGCGGCTTCTGCGGTTCGAAAGCTATGGCACTACGATGCTCTGGAGCGCACTTCGCCTCGGCTTCAACATGGTGATCCAGAATCACTGTGCGCGGCGCATTCAGTTCTTTTTCCGACGAATCGCTGTTGAAAAGCGAGTTCACGCGCGAGTCATGCAGAGCCAAGCCGCAACGAAGATCCAGACGCAATGGCGGATGCGATTGGCACGATCCAATCTTGACAGGAAGCGGGCGGAAGCTACTCGTCAGCGAGCTCAAGAGGAGCAAGCAGCAACTGTAATTCAGTGCCAAGCTCGTCGACTCGCTGCCAAGAGAAAGCTACTTGACTTACAGTTGCTCCGACTCCAAAACATCGAGGCTGCTCAGCAAATACAACAATGGTGGCGCAGATGCAAGTCACGGTGGGTCCTGAAGCAGCGATTTGCTGATCGGAAGCGGATATTGAAAATGGAATATGAAAGATTGGAGCGTCTCCGCCTCGAGACACTCGAGGAACAGAGACGGCAAGACGCCATATTATTGCTGCAGCGTGTAGCGCGCGGGTGGCTCGCAAGACAAGAGTATCGACGCAGGACTCGTGCGAAGTGTTTGGACCTCGCCGCACGACGCGTTCAAGCGAGCTGGAGAAAGAGCAAAGGGCGATACGCGCTTCATCTTCGATTCGTTGCACAAGGCAACCGCCTGGAAGAGCGCCGAAGCCTATCCGCGCTCAAGATTCAATGCTGCTATCGGATTTTCGTTGCAAAATCAAGACGTTATCAGCTGCAGTACGATTTCAATCGGCGTCGCGTCGCAGCCATCGTCATTCAGTCCACCGTGAGGCAATACGTTGCTCGAAAACGCTATCGACACAAGCGGCGATCTGCAATCATTGTCCAAAACGGGATGCGAACCAAGATGGCCAATCTTCAGCGACAGCGCTTGCTGTTTGAGCGTGAGCAAAGACAGCGAGCAGCTCTCATAATCCAGTGCTGGGCTCGCTCGATAGCTGCTCGTGCACGCTTGAAAGTTCTTCGCAAAAAGAAACATCTAGAAAATGTACGGCGGAAGCAGTCTGCGATCATCATCCAGAAGCGAGCTCGCGGTGTTGAGGTGCGCAACATGCTCAAGCTACTGAAGGATGCAATCACCACTATAGAATTGGAGCAGTCCCGCCACTGCCAAGCGGTCCGTCGGCAGTGTTCGTCCGAGCTGTTGGATTTCGTGACGAAACACTACTTTGCCAATCCGGAAGCTGTCAGCACAACGCGGTTTACTGCTTTCGAGTACGACTGGCTGGTGAGTCAAGTAGCTCAATCGAAGGAGCAAATGGAGAGAGAGGATCAAGCCATCGTGTTTCTGCAACGATACTATCGAGGATATGTTTGCCGAGCCGCGTTTTGGGTCATGAAACTGCAACAGCAAGAGCGACGAGCGCTCGAGCAACGGACTGCCATTGTAATACAACGTATCATAAGAGGCTTCCTCGGTCGTCGAAGTGTGCGACGCCATCGCCAGCAACGAAAAATGGAGCAGATCAAAGCGAAATACATCCAGGAGCGACGATGGAAGGATCTGGAGCAGCAGTGGCAAGAGCAGTACCAGCGAGAGCAACTCGAGATCCAGATCCGACGCGCCAAGCAGCTCGAGATCAAACTGATTCATGCGAAGCGCGAGGCTGAGTTGGCCAAATTCCAGGCGGAGGCGGCAATGTATCGAAGACAGGAGCAGGAGCTATTGAGTGAAGAGCGCAAGATCTCACAGCCTCGTGGTGGCGATGACGATATGAAGCGTGAAAGAGCTCAGTCGAAGTGGGAAACACTCAATGACGAATATGGGAATGCATATTACTTCAACCCGCAAACAGGTGAGAGTCGCTGGGACTTGCCGCCTGAGGAGATTATGCCGGATTCACCAGCACCAGATATAGCGTCAACAGAAGAAGAGCTGGAAGCTCAATCCACCTCGCGTGCAAAAAGCGAGGAGGATTTTGATTCACAGAAGCGCGGTGTCGAACAGGTAATAGCCGTGAAGCCACATCAAGACGAGGTACATGATCGAGAGGACACTACCAGTGTCTGTGGTGTCTGCAAGATGGCTCAAGCAACACGAGAGTGTGTCGATTGCAACAGCAACTCAAAACCGTCGATCTATTGCACGTTTTGCTTCACCCAAGATCACTACGGCGAACTTGCTGCGCCTGGTAAACGGGGACACGACTTCAAAGTGCTCGTTAAGACTGAGGTTCGCAGTCGGTGCCGGTCCCATTTCGGGTGTCACGAAGGAGGGGAAATGGAAGAGCGAAGCCTCGCAACCTACTTTTGCTACGAATGTTATGCTTCCGCAGTCGCTCAAGAAAATACCGCAGGTGCCGCAGATTCGAGTGTCGTTGCACACGATTCTTCTTCTGTGCTACCTCTTCCTGGCCAAGAGTCTGGAGCTCGCGGATGTTTCTATTGCGACGAGTGTTTCGCACAAGCGCACGAGACTGCACAAGAGCTGCAGCATGTGGCAAATGCACTTCGATTCAAGAAGGGAGCTCACCTTTGCAGCGAATGCAGTGCTGTCGTGGCTTTCCGCTATTGTGAACAGTGCGACGAGCGGTTCTGCGCCAAGTGCTTCCAGCGCATTCACACCAACAGTTCAATCAAGCGCGAGCATACCTTCTCGCCTATTGAGATCACAAAAGAAGATCTTGAGAGCGACAAAGATGCGTATTGCATCGAGTGTGATGTTCGTCGCAGCGTTAGGATGTGCAACTTGTGCGGAGATGGATTTTGCGAGCAATGTTTCAAGGAAACCCACGCCAAGGGGGCGAAGCAGAGCCATACATGGATACCATGGTCCAATTTCGCGCAGGTCGGCGACTGGATTGAGATTTGGGACGAGAAGGCGGGCTCTAAGATCTTCTTCAACGTAGAGACCAAAGAATCGACGGCGAAGCAGCCGTTCGTGCTCAAGCCTGGCATCGAGCGACATCAGCTGCAGCTCGCTGAGCGCGAGCAGCTCCACAAGCGCCGGGAACTAGAACTAGAGAGCGAGCTAGTGAAATTGAGGGAACAGCTGAAGGAGAAGGAAGAAAGCGATGCGAGACGTGCTCAACGCCTGCCGAGTCGAAGCTCGCCCTTCACTGACCCAGGCTCCCAGCAACCAGGGGTTCAAGGCAGCAAGGGGACAACAGGTTCGAAGGAGCCAGCAAAGAAGAAAAAGAAGAAAGGAATATTCAGTCGCTTGCTTTCTCGCTCGAACAAAGTCCCCGATGCGACGGAGAAGGAGCTCACCGAGGAGGAAAAGAAGCGCAAGCAACTCGTGGACGGTGTCCAGGATTCTGAACGGGAGCTGATTTTGACCAAGATGAAGACACGAGTGCGCGAAGAGAAGGAGGCCAAAGCTAGAGAGACAATCGGCACGACTCAGTTCCAGCAAGCCATGGTCCAGGAACTCGCACAGTCCAAGTGAGCATTGGCATTTGCGAACGGTCTTCATCCCAACTGACTTCGCGATCCAAATATAGAGATCACGCACGCAGTTTTGAGCGAGGTTTGACTTTCAGTCCATCGCGACAGCCTTGAGCAGCGATAAGGTACCTTCTTGCATTCAAGCACTCGAGCAACCGGATGCCAGCAAGGGAGCAGCGGAGGTTCTGATGGATTCAGACCAATCGCCATCAGCGTCAGAAGCCAAGCAATATCCTTCGTCAGCTGCACGACGACACTCGACATCGCGCCGATCATCTGTCAAGGATCCGCGTGCCTCAGAGTCTGACGAGATTTCTGAGGCAAGCGATCACAAAGTGCTGATCGAGTCGCTTTTCGATGCAGACAACGTAGCCATGGCAATGATCGAGTATGCAATCGATGTCACCATTGCTCAAAGCCTGGAACGGTTCTACAATGAGCGCCTTGCTGGCTATGTGGCGGAATCGACTACAAGAGCGCTACTTGAGGCCATAGCACCCGTCATCAATACTCGCGACTTCGGAGCTGTGAGCCGAGATCCATTGGAAACGGCTCTGCTTCCAGCTTCGCCTCGAGTGATCGAGCGCGAGCCCTCCAGGAGCTGCGTCGACAGCTACGCGAGAAGTGAGATCCCAATTCGAGACTGGCGGCGGGAGTCTGAAGTCTACTACGGGGATCTAACGGCCAGTAAGCAGATGACACCTCCGCAAACTCCGAGGACTAGAGGCAAAGGAGAGAAGCATGGCTTACCTCCCGCGTCGCGGCCGTCGTCTCTCTGCTCGTTCAAGCAACACAAGAAGCCATACACAGTCAACAATGCTCCAGCAGCTATTAGCTCTGGCACGGCTATGCTGGTGGAAGCAGCGATCGCACCGGGTGTCGTGTTCAGCACAGCCCCGCCGGATGAGCCTCCACGGTCGTCTCCTCGAAAATCAATCGCACTTCTGCGGAATGCCCATCGACTGTCAATACACAGACCCAAGACAGAGCCATCCGCGCCGCCAGCAGACGCTGATGATGGTACTGGTATCGCCGCAAGAGATAACGACGCTGGCAGCTTCAACGACCAAGATGCACGTGGCTCTCAAGACGGCCCAGCTGCGCGCCGAGGACGTCGGGCAACCGATGTAACGAATCCACACGCTTGCGGAGGCTCCTTCCTAAACGACAAAGACGAGAGCGTGAGGGCACCGGTCGAAGTGGAGTACTCGATTAGACGTCAAAGTCCGCGGAAGAAAAGCAGTGCGATATTCGTTCCAGACCTGTCGACGCCGCTTCCTGCCGCAGACAACGCCAATTCATCCGGAGACCCCGTTCCGAGTGACTGGGTCGAGGACAGACACTTTGTTATCGACCCCACGTCGCAGAGTTTCCAGACAATGCCGCTATCACCTGGCGTCAAACTCCAAGAGGGTGAGATGACGAAACTTGGCCCCGATTTGCCACTTTTCTCGACGCGGATGCGCAAGTCAACCTTCTATGTAAGTGCAAATTGGCTTCTATCCAAGTCAGTATGAGTCTAATTGCCATCGCGAGGTTCCCCATTGCAGGAAATCGACGCGCTGTCGCTGTCAGCTGCGTTGTCTGCACAGTCCCCAAATACTCCCAAGTCGACTCCAGGCACTCCACAGCAGTTACCAGCGAGCTTGAGCCGGACGGGTAAGCTCTCTTTGATCGAGCAGCCCATACCGGAGTATATTAGCCAGATCAACTGACCAAGGCTCACGACGACATCGCTTGTGCAGAAGAGGAACGCAGGATGCACACTGAAGGTCTTGGCGGTGCAAGTCCTAAAACTGTCAGTGTTTTTGTTGCCAACGAAGAGGACAGACACTCATCTCGCAGAGGCTCCAATGCATCGCGCACGTCTGACGGTAGGCGGGCCTCCACTAGTCCTTTGGTATGTTCGTGGATGCTGTTACCTCCCAGCTTGAGTTAGATTGGATCGCTGAACGCCACCTCCACGTTATGCACCTCGCCAGTTCTTCAAGCGGCAGTCAAAGGTGGCTCGCCCATGTATCCTCACGGGAGGCAAAGGCTGCCAGCAGCACAGCCACTTCCATGGAGGACTCTCATCAATTCCAGGCTCGACATGGGCAATACCTGCACTATCGGGAGTACCAAACGGCTCGGAGACTGCGCAATGGGCACTGTCTCCGCAGGAGAACGCGTTTCGCGACCTGGCGAGGCAGCGCGCGTTCCAACGCAAGATATCGACGGTCGTATCTCCAACGCGGAAATCCAGCACCAGCATCGTTCAAAGTGTCAACCACCGCCCGTCGACCGCCGCTGCTTCCTCTCGTGCGTGTGTGTTGACTCGGAATGCACGCAGGTATGACTGCAACTGACTGTGATCGAGTGAGCAAACAGCGCTGGCGCGGCGGAAGCTGGTCTCAACAGCTGCGCGCGAGAGCTCCGAGTCGTTCGACAGCGTCATTTGACCTTGAACTGCCGTTATCCACGCGACAATAGCTCGACAAGGAAGCTGCGCGGCTGGCTCCTTTCCACGGACTGGTCAAGCTTTCTCCGCCCGCATGCGCGCCTTGTACTCCGCAGCGCTCTCCATTTTGCCGCTGCGCTGACTCCAGATCCCGACCTTCTTCTTCTTTGCGCGCTGCTCGAGCGCCTCAAAGATCTCCTGTCGGCCACCGTAGACGGCTCCGGCTTGCCGATACAAGTGCGCCAGCCCGGCCTTGAGGATTTCCTCGGACGCGTTGCGCCGGAACGGCCAGCGCCCGTAGTGCACCATGCACACAGCGCGTGCGTATTGGTCCTTGTGCAGAAGCGTGAGCGTGAGCGTGCGGCCGTCCAGCGTGCGCGCGAGCCACTCCTTGGCCTCTTCTCCGAACGGCTGCCCGGGGCTGCCGAACTTGGCCGTCTCGGGAGTATCTGCGGATGCGGTCAGGGACTCGCGTCAACCCTCGAGCTCTCCGGTCTCATCTACGCCACGAAGGAGACAGACGCACCGATGCCGGCCAGTCGGATCTGCAGCGTGTTGTCGGACTTCTTGCCGTCAAACCGCCCGGCGCCGCGCAGGAGCGGCAAGTGCCGCGCGCGGAACGTGTCGCCGTCGCTGACGCCCACACTGACCGCGCGCAGCCGCCGCTCCTGGTGGAAGAAGCCCGCGGGGATGTCGTCGACCGTCGCGAATCGTCGGAATGGCGCGCGCAGCCGCGGCAGCGCGAGGCCGAGCCCAAGACCCGCGGCGAACGCGAGCGCGAGCTGATACTCGGTCGGGACGGACGCGATGAGCTCCCTCGGGTCCTGTACGCCGACGCGCTCCATTGCCGCGCGCTGCATCGCCGCCCACCGGTCGCTCGCGGCCGCCACTAGTTTGTGCCAGTCGCCACCAGCACCGTCGTCTATCGCCATCTCGATCTCGATCTCGATCTCGATCTCGATCTCTCGATCTCGACGATGGTGGTCAGTCGGAAGATAAAGACGTGCGGCTGCGACCGAGGATGGGGTGGGTGGAGATTTAGACATAGATTAGAACTGAAATGCAGCCATTTCTATAAGTCCGCGAGCACACACTCCTGGCGCATCGGTTCAACTGCTGTGAGTGTTGCTCGCTCCGAGTCGAAGGGAAGGTTCGTCGAGGCGAGCGCGCTGGCTCACGTCGCTTCTCTAGTCCCACAGCACGCCGCCATCGCTCAGCGCTGCTTCTCCTGCTCATCCGAGAGCTATGGCATGTCAAATCTGCCTCGAAGACGCCGCGCCGGTGGCCGAGAACGCTCTGATCGGCGGCGCGCTCTGCCGCCGCAAATGCCAGGCGCGCGTGTGCGTCTCGTGCCTCGCGCGGCACGTCCAAGTGACGCTCGGTCGGTGCCCCGAGGGTCTGCTGCCCGTCGTGCGCTGCCCCGTGTGCGTCCGCCAGATGCGAATGGACCGCTGGCTGCGTCCGCTGCTCCCGGCGTCGCAACAGCTACGGACAGCCAAAGCCATCACGCCGCTGCGCAGCGAGTACCACCGGCTGTGCACGCGCGCGTGCTCGCTCACGGCGCCGTGCTGCCTCAACGTGTACTACTCGCACCTGCCGAGTATCTGGGGGCACCGCTCGCCACCCGCGCGGCCGCTGCGGCTGCTGCCGTCCAAGGTCGCCGCGTTTCGCCAGGCCGTCGCGCGCTTCTGCGGCCACAACCTGAGCGCGCAGGCGCTGCTCGCCTTCTCGCTCGACACCTTCAGCGCTGAGGACACGCGCGAGCTCGTGGACCGCGCGCTGCCCAAGATCTCGGACGACGAGCGGCGCGCGCGGCTGCTGCTCGAGCTGCTGTACCAGTTCCCGCGCGCCTACACGCGGTGCCACGGCGCCGCCTTCTGCTTCGCCTGCAAGCGCGCAGGCCACCACGACGAGTGCGACGACACGAGCCTGGCCGGCGTGGACTCGAGCAAGTTCATCGTACGCTGCCGCAACTGCCACATCCTCGTCACCAAGGGCGACGGCTGCGACACCCTCGAGTGCCTCTGTGGCCACGAAATGTCCTTCTCGACCGAGGTCGCGCTGCAGGAGCAGGAGCGCGCGCGTGGCAGGGGCGTCCGCGCCAACGCGCGGCGAAGCGGACGCGTCCTCGTGCGCTCCAAGATCGCGCGTCGGCAGAGGGAGGCGCTCTTTATCGCCAGCTACGTCCGCACGAGCTCGGGCGGCCGGCGGCGACGTCGGTAGAGACAAAGAGAGAGAGAGTGAGAGAGAGAGAGAGAGAAAGAGAGGAGAAAGAGAGTCGCCGTCGCAGGTGAGAGCTCCTAACCACGACGACCAATTCATCAGCGAGACAGGAACACAGTGGCAGAGAGTGGCTCGTCGCGCAGTAGCGCCTGGATGTCGTTCTCCACGGCCTCGCGGATCTCGTGAGCCGTGGCTTGCGACGACTGCATCGCCGTTGGATCGCTAACAACCGGCCAGCGAGAGTCTCCATCTCCACCGGCACCTGCGTTCGCGTCCGCGTCGTCGCTCAACCTCGCGTTCGACGACGGCAGAGCGCTGTTGATAGGCAGCGCAGCTGCAAACAAGTCGCGCGAGTACAGCTCTTTGACGGCGTCGAACATTTCAAAGTCGTCCACCGAGTCCACGTCGCCGTTTCCATGAGCGTCGCAGCCTTGCGCGACCGACTCGATCGCGACATGCCGGCGAGGATGGCCGTGGACGCCACGGCGAGACGCAAACTTGCGCTCTCGAGCCTCCATGTGCTCTTTGAGACGGTCGAGGCGCGCGTGAGGACCGCTGTCGACGTTTTCTCGAGGCATCGGAGCGACCATGGGAGTGTGCGCGGAGTTTTCATCCTCGGACGGTAGCCGTCTCGGCCGAGCGTCCTCATCGCGAGCCCTCACGCTTTCGATGGCGTCCACAACTTCAAACAGCGACGTCTCGTACAGACTACCAAAGCTGCTGTCGTGAGGGAGATGGTCCGAGTCGACGCTGTCATGGCAGTTCTCCTCATCCCCCACCTCGGAGCACATGGCGACTCTGGACCGATGTCGTTCGATCTTCCTCGTCGACCAGCGGTGCCGTCGCTCTCGCTCACAGTCGCTTGCTGAGTCGTCCTCGCTGATGCTGATCGAGCGTGGTGACCCACTCTTCTCACGCACAGACTTGTGTCGGCGACGAGATCGAAGAGGGCTACGGGTTGAAGGTTTCGCAATGCGAGCGATGCTACCGTGCTTGTGTCGACGAGGTCGTCTGCTTTTACGAGAGCGATCGGTGTCGCTGGCGCTTCCACGATCACCGATCGCTTCAGACTGGAGAGAGGCGTCTACGGACGACGAGAACGGGTCGTCGTCGAGCCGCTTGGCGTCACGCACTCTCTTCGCGGCATCTTCATCCGAAGACGGAGCGCCAACGTTGCTTCCGGACCCCGTCGAGGCTCCCACGTCCTTGTCGCTGAACATTCGAGCGCACTCCACTCCTTGTCCAGTCTCGGTGCCCGTCTGACAACTCATCGCACCGTCGGAGCGAGCGAGTTGGCCAACAGTCGAGATCTCGTCGCTTGCTGACCGCCTTGTTCGTCGTGAATGAGTGCCAACGCCTGACGCTGGAGCCTTCCGCGCGTGGTTATAGGCGCTTGTGGCGCCGGCGGCTCCAGAAAGAGCCTCCTCCATGCGCTCCTTCCAGTCGTCCATGATGGCGCGGATCGCCTCTGGCAGCTCCACCGACGTGTCGAGGAGCGTTGACAGGTTTGGCGCTGCTGAAGAAGCGATGCGTTCCATCACTCTTGCAGACACCAATCCTGGATCCGTGAAGCTCGCCTTCGTCTGCGCACGCTCGTCTTGGAGTACTCCATCGATGGTCGACGCGTCGTCGCTCGCCGTCTTCTCGCTCTCCGCTTGCTGCTTTAGCCGTATGTCGAGCTCCCGCTGCCTCTCCGCGACCCGTTCCTCCCGCTCCTGGAGCAACTGGGTCTGCGCTGTACGCAGTTGCTCGCTCACGTCGCGAAGCTCCGTCTGGAAGCGCTCTTGGTCCCGTCGCCGCTCCATCTCCATCTCGTCGCGCTGCCGGCGCACTAGCAGCCGGAGCTTGTCCACCTCGGCACGGAGCATGTCCATCGTCTGCTCGGCCTCATGGCGCGCTCGTGTCTCGGCGTCGCTGCTCTCTTCCAGCGCCAGCACGCGCTCCTGGTGCCTGCGCAGCGACAGCAGCGCGCCGCGCAGCTCGTCTCGGACCTCTCCGATCTCACTCGCGTCCCGCTTTGCCTGCGCGCGCAGCTGCTCGATCTCGCTCCGCATCTCCGCGCGCTCGCGCACAAACGCCGCCTCGCTCTCCTCGTGGATCGTCCCGATCTGTTGGAAGCGCAGAGAGCTATCAGTCGTTGCGAGACGGAGTGGATGGACGGACGGATGGTTGGCGTCGACGCACCTCGACAACCCGGCGCACAAGCTGCGCCACCTTGTCGCGGTCGGTCTCGCACAGGTCGGCGATGCGCGCGGTGCACCTGCCACGCGCGGACGCGTCCACTGCCGCTCGGACGTGAACGGACTGCCGCAGCGCGCGCCATTGGGACGCGTCGGCGTCCTCCGCCTGCGCCGGCTTGCACGCGGCCTTCTTGCCGCTCGACGCGGCGGTCGGCGCCATGGCCGAGGAGATACGGTCCACGCCGCGCGGACGCCGAGAAGCGGCGCGGTTGGCGCCTGGCAGGACCGCGGAGGCAGCGCCAGGCGGCGGTCGGCGTTGCCATGGCTGCGCGCTCATGGGCGTGGCGGGTTTATCTTGGATTGAGTATGGTTGTGGAGGGATCCTGAAGGGGTGCTGCTGCTGGTGAAACGAATGCGTTTTGATTGGGTGGAATGTGGTCTATCGACAACCCATTGGACAAAAAGATCTCACGGCGGCATTCCGGAGCTGCTCGATTCATGCAAAGTGACGTGGAGCGGCGAGAAATGGCAGCGGCGCGCCGTCAATACATGCTCCTCCTGTGATGCGTGTCGACGCGCAGAGCTAAATGAGCAGCGGTTGACAGGCGCGCAGCGAGTGACTGATAAATACGTCACGTACGGACACTGCGCCATCTGACGCTTCCGCTCGCGCACCGCGACGATGTTGGCCAGGAATGCGAACGACAGGAGGTGAAGCTGCGAACAGCGCGGCGTGCATACGTCGTCAGTCAAGCGGTAATAGAGAATGGAGTCGACCATACGGAAGGAGTCATCGTAGCTTCCTGTACCTGGCGGTTGTAGTCATCTGCAATACGGAGGAAGGCGCACCGTGTCAGCTCACGCGCGCGCGGCTGCTGCCTCGAGTCAAGCTGTCCAGCGATTCACGCACCTGGCGAGATTTGGTTCGCCAGCCGCGCACGCTCGAGCGCCTCTAGTTGTTGCTGTGCCGCGGCCTCTCGCCTCCTCTTCATGTTGTCGGCCACCTGCTGCATGTCTGCAGACCGATCAGCTCTGTGTAAGCCCCCACGGCGCGCAGCAACGTCGCCTTTTCGCACGGCCGCGACGCAACAGCGAGCCGTGCATGCACGTACGCGTCCTGTGCCTTCCGTCCATGGCTGTAGCGACGACGCCGGCGTCCGAGCAAGAGCTCCAGCGGGAGAATGAGCGCTCGCTCGCTCGACGCCTTCCGTCCGCGACGATGCGAACTTGTTGATGGAAACAATCAACCGGCTTCCGAGTGAGTGTGGCTTTGTCAGCGAAAGTTCAACGACGACTTGCGATGCGATCGGCTATTGGATGGTTTCCTCACTTTCTACCCAATGGAACAATTGAAAAGTTTCAGCCAGTTACATTGCTGTAACACCGTTTCCGCCTGATCTTATTCGCCTAAAATAGCTGAGCGGCTGTATTCCATTCACGCGACGTTGTGTGGGCCACACTACGTCGCTTGATGGCGATGACCATCACTCTGCGTTTCCTTTTGTTGGTGGCTGGCTGGAAGCGGCAATCGCAGTGTCGGGAAAGGACGGAGAGGACGGAGCGGACGAGCGCGAGCCATGGGCAAGACGCGCAAGCCCGCGGTCGATGACGACCTGGTTATGACAATCGCGTCCGATGAAGAGGTGTGTTTGCTCGCTGCGGCCTCGGCGAGCCGCTTCGCGTCGTCGCGGTGGCTATACTAACAGCGTTGCTGTCTCTTTCTCCCTCGCAACTGCTACAGCTCTCGAACGTGGAGGAAAGCTCGGACGAGGAGGAGGACCCGACGGAGATGAAGGACGCCATTATTAGCAAGGTGAGCGCGCGTTTGGTGCTGCTTACGCTACGATACGGACGCGGTATTAGTCTGTCGCTGTCCGCTCACCCGACAATGCTGTGTTTGTGCGGTTGAACTCGAGCAGAAGCAGCAACAGGCGGAGCAGCGCGCGACCACGAAGCAAAGCGATATTGCGGAGGAGTTCGAGTTCGACGAGAGTGGCGGGCTATCGAATTCGTCGGGCAGCTGGGACTTCACCAGTGCGTTTCCTTGTGGTGCAGCCAACCACGTGGCGACTCCATTGCTAACGCCTATTCCTCGTTCACTATTGTCTGCAGGTGCGATCTCTCGCATTGAGCGCATGGAAAGCGAGATGAAGGGCACAAAGCGCACATCAATCCAGTCCAAGATCGAGAAGCGGCGAAAGGAGAAGGCAGCAGAGAAAGCCGCCAAGCAAGCGAAGAAGGCACAGAAGGCACAGAAGAAGCCTAAGAAGAACTCTGAAGCGGAAACCTCGGGGTCAAGCAGTGAAGACGACGCTGGTGAAGCTGACGCCTCCGAGGATTCAAGCGATGAAGAAAGCGATGCTGGCAACGATGGCGAGGAAGAGCAGGAGGAGGATGCTGAGCAAGCCGACATCGTCGAGGAAGAAGCGCGGCTGCAGTCTGCGCTGAAGGCTGGGAAGGAGAGCGCCAAGTCGCGCGAAGAGCTCGTGAATGAGATGGAGCGCAAGAAGGCGGAGGAGTTCTTCGAGAGCGACCCGTTTGCTGCTCAGGAGTTCGCCAAGACCAAGTTTGAGACGTTCGCGGACCTGAAGTTGTCGCGTCCGATCATGCGTGCGATCACGCAAGTCGGCTTTGAGAAACCGACGCCGATCCAGCAGCGCGCCATCCCGATCGCGCTTACAGGCAAGGACATTTGCGCAAGTGCTCAGACGGGCAGCGGTAAGACGGCCGCCTTCTTGCTACCGATCCTCGAGCGTCTGCAGTTCCGCTCTAGGCGCGTGCAGTCGACCCGCGTGATGATCCTTTGCCCGGTGCGCGAACTTGCGACGCAGTGCCAATCGATGCTTGAGCAACTCGCGCGGTTCACGGATATCACGAGCGCGCTAGCGGTTGGTGGTCTCCCGCTGAAGCCGCAAGAAGTCGAGCTTCGGAATCGGCCGGACGTGGTCATCTGTACCCCCGGTCGAATGATTGACCACCTCCGGAACTCCAAGAGCATTCACATGGATGACCTCGAAATCCTGGTGCTCGACGAAGCGGACCGCTTGCTCGAGCTTGGCTTCACGGAGGAAGTTAACGAGCTAGTGCGCATGTGTCCGATCGCGCGCCAGACGATGCTGTTCTCGGCGACGTTGACATCCAAGGTGGACCAACTGATCGAGCTGTCGATGAAGCGTCCAGTCCGCATCAGCACGGACCCGCTCTTCGATATGGCGAAGCACTTGGTGCAGGAGTTTGTGCGGATCCGTCCGAACCGCGAGGACGACCGAGAGGCGATCCTGCTGGCGCTGTGCACGCGCACGTTCCGCACGAACACGATCGTGTTCATGGAGACCAAGTCGCACGCCCACCGCATGATGATCGTGTTTGGTCTTGCGGGTATTAACGCTGCCGAGTTGCACGGCAACCTGACCCAGAAGGAGCGTCTCGAGGCGCTGCAGAGTTTCCGCGACGGCAAGGTCGACATTCTGCTGTGCACGGACGTGGCTGCACGTGGTATCGACGTCAAGGGCGTTCACGCCGTCATCAACTACGAGATGCCTAAGGACCTGACGACGTATGTGCATCGCGTCGGCCGCACGGCGCGTGCCGGCCGCAACGGCCGCGCTGTGACGCTCACGAGCGAGGCTCGCCGCCTGGTGATGAAGCAGGTGACGCGCCACTGCCGAGGGTTCGTCAAGTCTCGTGCCGTTCCGGATCCGGTGATTACCCAGTGGAAGGCACGCATCGAGGCGATGAAGGACGACGTGAAGGAGATTATGCACGAGGAGACGCTGGAGAAGCGCATGCGGGAGGCCGAGCGGGAGGCGGACCGCGCGTCCAACTTGCTCAAGCATCGCGACGAGATCGCGGCTCGCCCGGCACGCACGTGGTTCATGACGGAGAAGGAGAAGAAGAGCGTGAACGAGCGCGCGGAGGAGGAGCGACTGGCCCGACAGCGCGCGGCCGAGGCGGGCAAGGACGAGGAAGACGAGCCTGAGAGCAGCATGTCTCGCGCCAAGAAGCTCAAGCTCATGAGCCACAAGAAGCGGCGATTGTTTGAGCTGCGCGAGCGCGAGGAGCGCATGCTCGCGGACGCGGCGGAGAGCGACGAGGAGGGCGGTGGCGACAAGAAGAAGAAGAAGCAAAAGGTGTTCACGTCCATGCACGTGGCTGGCGCGGCCAAGCGCGCCAAGAAGGCCGAGCTAGAGAAGCAGCGGTCGCGCGAGGAGGAGTCCATCTCGGAGATGCACGCGCGCAAGCGGCTGGAGCGCGAGAAGGCGCGCGCCAAGCAGGCGACGCACGCCTCGCCCGCTGGCGCATTCGACGTGGACCTGGACGCGGCGACGGCGGCGGGAGAGCCGAAGAAGCCCAAGGGCCGGACGCGCGAGGCGAGCGGCGCGTTCGAGTTCAAGGAGAAGATCACGGACCTGAAGAAGCACAAGAAGAGCGTCGGGAAGTTCAAGTCCAAGGCGCGGTACAAGCGCCGCAAGTGATCTCGCCTGCCTGCTTGCCTGCCTGCATAGAGAGAGAGAGAGAGAGAGAGAGCCATCGATCGTCCTGCGAGTCGCGTCGCGCCGCCATGTCACCCGGCGTCACTTGGCGGACCACCCGCGTCATGGTGATGATGACCACAAGTGGCTATTGGTGGCGTGGTCCACTGCATCTATCGTCCGGACGAAAGCGGTTCATACTCGCTCGCATGCGCTCGTTCCCCCTAAATTTCTCTTGGTATGCGTCGGTTCCATCTCGGACAGCCGTCCCTCCCGTTCCGCCCCAGCGTGGCATCCGCGCGGGATGCGCGCAGGCACGAGACCTCCCGGCAATCCGCGCCGCCGTGTGTCGCTCCCCCGCGGACCGACGGGCGGGCACGCGGGCGTCATGGCGGCGCCGCCACTCCCGCTCCCGCCGCCCGTGGCCGCCTCGTAGCCCGCCGCCATGCTCGCGCTCCTCTCGAGCCGCGCGGCGCCGACCGCGCTCGCGGCCGCCGTGGCCGCCGCGCTGCTGCTGGTGCTGCGCGAGCTCTCGCGGCCGCGGCAGACGCGCAGGGCGACGGGCGAGGACCTGCCCGTGCCGCCGACGACGCTGCCGCTGCTGGGCAACCTCGTGGACCTGCTGCGGCACAACGACGCGCTGCACGACTACCTGCTGGCGAACGCGCGGCGCTTCCACCCGTCGCCCTTCGTGCTGCGCGCACCCGGGCGGCCGGACCTCGTGGTCGTCTCGACGCCGCAGGCGCTCGAGGACGTGGAGCAGACGCACTTCGCGGTCTTCGGCAAGGGCGACGGCATCCGCATGCGCCTCGAGGAGCTGCTCGGCGACTCGCTCGTGGTCGTGGACGGCAGCAAGTGGCGTCTGCAGCGCAAGATCCTCGCGCGGCTCTTCTCGGCGCGCGCGCTGCGAGACGACATCGCGCGCGTCATCCGCGCCGACGCGCGCGAGCTGCTCGCCATCCTGCGCGTCCGCGCCGCGCCGACCAAGCGCCGAGAGGACGAGGCCGAGGAGGAGGAGGAGGAGGAGGAGGAGGAGGAGGCGCGGTACGTGGACCTGAGCACGCTCATGGGCCGCTTCACGCTCGAGGTGTTCGTCGAGGTCGGCTTCGGGCTCAAGCTCGGCGCGCTGGCGGCCGGAGAGGCCTCGGCCTTCGAGCGCGCCTTCGACCGCGCGCAGTACATTTGCACGGCGCGCTACACGCAGCCGACGGCGCTGTGGAAGCTCAAGCGCTGGCTTGGGCTCGGCATCGAGCGCGAGCTGCCGCGCTGCATCCGCGTGATCGACGAGACGGCCGTGGCGCTCATCCAGCGCGCCATGGCGCGCCACGAGGAGCGCGCGCGGCGCGGAGACGCGGTGGCGCGAGGCGACGAGCCCGAGCGCTTGGACATTGTCAGCATGGCCATCGCGGCGATCGCGAGCGACAATGAGCGCCGACGGCGCAAGCGCAAGCGGCGAGCGCGCGCGGACGAGAGCGACGCGGACGAGAGCGACGCGGGCGAGAGCGACGCGGGCGAGAGCGGCGAGGAAGAGGAGACGCCGCTGGACGCGACGCTGCTCCGGTCGCTCGCCATCAGCGCGCTGGTCGCGGGCCGCGACACGACGGCGCAGACCTTTTGCTGGTTCATCCACGCGCTGAGCACGAGCCCCGCGGCCGCGCGCGCGCTGCGGGCCGAGCTGCGCGCCGCGCTGCCGGCGCTCGCGGCCGACGCCGACTGGATCCCGACCTCGGACGACGTGCAGGCGCTGCCGTTCCTCGAGGCCTGCGTCCGCGAGACGCTGCGTCTGTTCCCGGCGGCGGCGCTGAACGCGCGCGTGGCGTCGCGAGACGCCGTGCTCTCGGACGGCACGTTCCTCGCCGCCGGCGCCAGCGTGGCCTGGCCGGCGTACGCCATGGGCCGCCTGCCGGCGCTCTGGGGCGACGACGCGGCCGAGTTCCGGCCCGAGCGCTGGATCGCCGCGGACGGCTCGCTCGTGGCCGTGTCGCCCTTCAAGTGGAACGCCTTCTTGGCCGGCCCGCGCATGTGCGTCGGCCGCTCGCTCGCCATGCTGGAGCTCAAGCTGCTCATCGCCGCGACCGTCGCGCGCTTCCACTTCTCGCCACGCCCGGGGCTCCACGTGACCTACCAGCGGTCCATCTCGCTGCCCATGCGCGAGCCCTTCATGGTCGCCGTCGAGCCCGTACACGCCGCTTAGCCACGGCCGAGCAGGGAGGAGAGAGAGAGAGAGAGAGACAAAAGTGACGAAGTGGCTCCTTGTGCATTGAGGCAGCAGCGGCGGCGGGTGTCGCTGCCGCTGCGGCGGCTTCGATGAGACCCTACTCCATGTGGAAGTCGCGCACGCCCGAGGCGTCAATGAGCTTGTAGCGCCACTGGCCATTGCGCACGAGGAAGCGCGTGTCGAGCTCGGCGCGGCAGAGCTTGAGCACCGCGGAGGCCTCTTCCAGCGACATGTCGGGCTTCCACTCGCGGTCGAAGATCGACAGGCAGAAGTGCGCGCCGTAGCCGTGCACGCCAAAGTTCACCTTGGCCATCGACCCGAGGTAGTCGATCCAGTGCAGGCTCGGCGTCGGCGCCTTCGCCGCGGCCTCGGGCGACGCCTCGGCGTCGGCGCCAGGCGCGTCCACGGCGCCGATCAGCAGGTTCACCTGGTACGGCGACTTGCGCAGGAAGCGCGCGAGCTCTGCGCGCACAAAGTTGGCGGTCGCGGACCCGTCCAGCGTCACGCCGTTGCGCAGCTCGTAGAGCTTCATGTTCTTCTGGATGTACTCGCCGAAGCCCACGCGGTCGCTCTGCGGACCCGTCGCCACCATCACCTTGTGCGCGTCCAGTTGCACCGCCTAGTGCCCGCGCGTACGCCGTACGCGTTAGTGGGTGTCTCCGTGCCAAGCAGGTGGCCGATCGAGAGAGAGAGAGAGAGAAATACTCGCGAGGCGCGCGCACCTTGTCCTCGTCGTCCTTGTACACGAGGATGCTGCGCGCGACCTTGCAGTCCGCGGCCATCAGCACGAAGTCCTTGCCCACGATCCCGAACACCGACTCCATCGCGCGCTCGCTCTCTCGTTCTCTCTGTGCGTGCGACTGAGTGTCTCTGCGCGCGGCGGCCGCTTCTCCGGCCCCTCGCGCTCGCTGCTTCTTCCCGTCGCGCTCGGCTCGCTCGCTCCCTCGGTTGTGCTGCTTGCGCTGGTATCTTCCCCCTCCGAGGAGCTATGCGCGGCGTTTATAGCCAATCGTGTCTCATGTTTGGATCATCTCGCTGTATTACTGGTTGAAAATAGATCTCCGCGGATCGGATTGGCCGGAAAGAGCGAAGCGACGGCATGGCTACACTTGCATCCACCCCATCGGTGCCATGCGAGGCGTGCGAGGCACTCACGTCGCCTTGGCCCTGCGCTCCATGGCCTTCTTGCGGCCCTCGCGGTAGCGCCGCAGCTCCTCGCTGTCCATCACACATTGACGCACGAGGGTCAGCGCACGTCCCGTCCGCTCCCCGCGCCGCGCCGCGGCTCGATCGAACGCACCTCTTCTGCTGGCGAACGCGGTCGACGCTCGGCTCCGGGAACCGGTTCGCCTGGCGCTCGTCCTCGACCGCCTTGGCGTCCCTGTCGTCGGCTTCACTGTCGTCGACGACGGCACCGGACGGCGCGAAGTACTCGCTCGCGACCTTCTTCCACTGCCGCGCGCGCTCCTCAGCAGAGAGCTGGTCGTGCCGGCGCGCGGCGAGCGCCTTGGGGACGCCAATGTCCTCGAACAGGTCGGCGCCGGCGGGAACGAACAGCGGCTTGGCCGGGTCCACCTCCTTGGCCGCACCCCGCGGCATGCAGCGGAAGGCGAAGCTCTTCATGACTGCGCGCAGCTGCGTGGCCAGCGCCTTGTCCTTGGCGCTCGTGAAGAGCACCGAGGCGCCGTAGAGGTGCGCGAGGAAGCGCACAGCCTGCAGCACGCCCTTGCGCTTCACCGGGTCTTCGTCGCGGAACGCGTCGTACTTGTTGCCGACCACGAGCACGGGCAATGCGAGGGGCGCCACGTCCTCGCGGTCTGGGTGGCTCGCGCCGTAGCGGCCCGCGAGCGCCTCGTGCCGCAGCCGCTCGACCGCGAACCGCTCGACCGGGTGCTTCTCCTTGGCTGCCAGCGCCTCGCCGACCGCGCGCTGCAGCACGCCGAGCCACTTGACGAGCGCCGGCACCACGTCTCCGGGAGCCGACAGGTCCAACACGATCACGAGCGCGCCGTGGAGCACGCGCTCAGGCGAGAGCGGCACGCGGATCATGTCACCGACGCACTTGCTCGTCGCGAGCTCCCACATGTGCGCCACGGGCGGCCGCGCGCCGCCGGTGCCAGCCTTGAGCCGCACGAACATGTAGTCCAGCGCCGTGCTCGGCTTGATCTCCTCGGCTGGCCAGTGTCGGCACGCGGCGTCAGCAAGGCGAGCGAGCAAGCAGTAGGTGGACTCTGCGCGCGCGTACCCTTGGTCGAGCCGCGGAAGGCGGTCGTGAGAGACGTCTTGCCCGCGCCACGCTCGCCCACGATCAGCGTGAACGTGTCCTTCTCGTCGCTCCTGCCTGCGTCCTCCTCGCGCCGAGCAGTCAGCGCCTTGGACGGCACCTCCACCGCCGACAGCATGGCCCAAATGTCCTTGGTCGACGCCATCGTCCTCTCTGCTCGTGGACGCAGGCACGAGCGCGGCCTGGACGCAGGCGTCGCGATGGGTCGGATCGCCTCGACCTTTCAGACGGATGGACAGCTCCGCGCGTCACCAATCGACCTCTCTCTCTCTCTCTCTCTCGCTCACTCGCTCGTGTTGCCAAAGTTATCGCCATGCGTCTCTTTGGAGCGGCCGCGGCCGCTTCAAGTCGTCGTCTACACGCCATCGCCGTCGCCATCGCCGTCACCAGCGCCGCGCTAGAAGAACTTGACGTAAATAATGAAGAGCACGAGCAGCGCGACGGCCACAATCGGGCCGTACTGGCGGTAGATGGCTTGCATCCGCAGCTTCTTGGCGCCCCACTTGAGGTCCTTGGACCGGTCTGCCAGGTTCGACGAGATGCGGGAGACCTCTACAAGCTCATTGACGCCAAGTCCCTTGTCAGTTCGTCGCCACGAGGCAGAGAAAGAGAGAGAGGAGGAGGAGGAGGAACGTACGCTCGACGCGCATGCCACGGTTGAGCACCTCCTGGATGTTCTTGCGCATAATGTTGTGCACGTCCGCGAGGTCGTCGTTCAGGCGGGATATGTTCTGCGACGAGTTCGGGTCCGTGTACTCCTTGCGCTTCTTCTGGATGAACTTGTCTGCGCGCAAGCGCTCTCGTCAGCGAACATGCGATCAATCACGGACGCCCACCGACGAGTCCGTTCGTCCGATCGGCTCGTCGGACACGCCGCTCTGCCCAAGGACGCACCGAACTTGATGAACGCGTACGGCCGCGCGACGGTGGTCACGACGTCGCGCCAGTACATGCCGTGGTCGCGCTCGAGCTCCTCGACGAAGCCCGCTTGGATCTCCTCCAGGTACAGGAACGCCAGGCGCTTGGGGAAGCCGCGATCCGACAGCGTCAGGTAGCACACGCCCTCCATGATCAGGTAGCTGGTGGTCACAACTCGAAGGTTAGGCGCGTCGCGAGAGGCCGCCGCGCGTAGGCTGGGGGGCGTACTGGAAGGTGTATGGGCCCGACTCGATGCTGCACTTGGCAGGCGACCGCTGGTCGAGGCGCTTCATGATTTGCTTGGCCTGCGGCGGCGGCGGATACACGGAGAGGGGGAGGGAAGGGACGAGGGAACGAGGGAACGAGGCATCCGTGAGTGCGAAAAGATCCATGCACTAGCCGCCACGAGCGGAGCGAGGGGATGTTCGGACCCACCTGCTGCTTGTACGTGTCCAAACTACCGCTGGCGTCGCCGATGCTCTCCATCGACGCCACCTGCCAAGCACACAGCGACCGGATGCATCGCGCGGGTCAGTCGGCGGCTCTCGATGCACCGGTGTTGCCTCGATCTGTGCAGACCCGCAGCGCCGCCAAGCGCGCCGGAGACTCCACGCCGGGCAGAGGAGGCGCGCGAGAGGCTCTCGTACCAGCAACATGCCGTCCGAGACGCGCGCGACGAACGTGATGATCGGCATCTTGCTCCGCTTCTCGTCGTCTCCTTGGCTGCGGTCGCGGCGACTAATGTTCGTTGGGTATGCGCTTGAACGTGGCGCCACGAGGGCAGTTTGAACATGTTTCAGTTTATTCGTCTCCTATCTGCGGTTTGCCTGCCATAGGAAGCCGGCCAAAACCAGAGACTCAATGTTTTAAGCTCCTCCAACTGCGTTTCTACTGATACGAGTGATTGCAGCGTACTATTGGAAAAGCCATATACGCTCTTCGTGTCGACACCTTCAGGATCGCCGAGCATGCGGCCGAGCAAGGCCGAGCGAATCCGCGCGCGGCAGCAGCGGCAGGAGCTGGACGAGCACGCGCTGGACCTCTTCCTCGGCGCCGCAGCCGTCGCGGAGGACGCGCTGGAGGCGGCCGAGGACGAGGCGAGACGCGCGACTCTGTCCGGCGACTCCGGGATTAGTTGCAGCAGCGAGCAGCTCCTACCCGGTATGGTGCTGCTGCGCAACTTCCTGCGGCCGCGAGAGCAGCAGGCGCTCGTCCAAGCCGCGCGAGAGCTTGGGTGCGGACGCGGCGGCTTCTACCGGCCCGCGTACGCGAGCGGCGCCAAGTGTCGGCTGCACCAGATGTGTCTCGGCCGCCACTGGAATGTGATCACGGAGCGGTACGAGCCGACGCGCAGCAACCACGACGGCGCGCCGGCGCCAGCACTGCCTCCCCAGTACCGAGAGCTAGCGATACTTGGTCTAAAGGCGGCTGCGCGCGTGGACTCGCGCGTGCTTGGTGCCTGCGCGCGCTTCGATCCCGACATCTGCGTGGTCAACTACTACAAGAAGGCGGGCCGCAACGGACTGCACGTGGACAAGGACGAGAGTGCGCGCGCGCTAGCGCTCGGCTCGCCCGTCGTATCCTTCTCGATCGGCTGCGCCGCTGAGTTCGCCTACGCCGACCACTACCCGGGCGAGCGTGGCGAGGAGCACGAGGCCGTCCCGGTCGTCCGACTCGAGTCTGGCGACGCCCTCGTGTTCGGCGGGCCGGCACGGCGCGTGGTCCATGCGCTCACGCGCGTCTTCCCAAGCACGCAGCCCGAGTGGCTGCACATGCGCGCCGGGCGGCTCAACTTGACCTTCCGCGAGTTCGACCCAGGCTTGGACGGATGCAAGCATTGCAGTGGCGATGAAGGTCGGGTCGACTGAGCGCTATTTCAGTCGAACTTGAGCCTCGATGCGCGCGGAGACCACGGCGATCGCGTTCGTGCTGGAGGTCACACTCACGGTGCATTATCCGCACACGAGATCTCTATCGTGAACGGCACTCATCCGCTGATAGTTGACGACGCACTTGACGTTCGTTCGGCACAAGCCCACGAACTGAATCATGCGCTTGGTCTTGATGGTCGCGACGACTGCGTCGACTTCGTTGGAAGCGGCGTCGTCGTGCAACATGAGCCATGTGGGTACATGCAAGCAGCGATGCCGCTTGTCCCTGGTCATTGCTGGCGCGGACTCGAAGTTGAGCAGACGGCGGTGGATGTCGTAGATGGCCTTGCAGTTCATCGCAGCGGCCGCAACGGTGTACTCTGCTAGGCGCTGCTCGTCTGAATGCTGTCCTGGCTCAGCTGGAGCTAGATATGCTCATCATTAGCTTACCGACGTGGATGGGAGGCTCGACGCTTGGCAGATTCAAACTTGGAGGAGGGCGAGGCGACGAACGTGTTGAGCGATCGAGTTCATGCAGAGAGATGAAGCACTGGACAGAGGACGCTGAAGCAGCCGCAAACAGTGCGAGGAACGGCTCGTGCCACCGCACCCGCGGACTCTTGGCGTGTGTACGCACTTGCAGCCACGCCGCATTCCACTGTAAGCTGGCGCAGCTCGCTCGCAACGGAAGGAAAGCAAGAAAGCGAGGGCGATCGTGACTCCTGAAGATGTAGCCATCTCCGGCTCCGCCTCGCAGCCTGTCCATTTTCCACGTGGACCACGTCGATTAGTGGTAAACAGGGACATCAAGACAAGAGCTCTCCCTTTTCTGGAGGAACCACGCTAATCAACGACACCTCGTCGTAGCTCTTCGCGCCGGCAAGAAGCCCAAGCAGCGAGCAACGAGCAACAAGTCGCGAGCGGCCAGGCGGGCGGACGGCAATGGACCGGTACGAGCGCGGCGCGGTGCTCGGCGAGGGAACGTTCGGCGTGGTGTACGCGGCGGTGCAGAAGCGTTCGGGGCGGCGTGTGGCCATCAAGCAGTTCAAGCGCGGCAAGTTCAAGGATGGCGTGGACTTCACGGCGCTGCGCGAGGTCAAGCTGCAGGCGGAGCTCAAGCACCCGAACGTAGTCGAGCTGCTCGACGTGTTCGTCGCGAGTGACACGGTGAACGTCGTGTTCGAGATCCTGCCGAACAACCTGGACAACGTGATCAAGGACAAGGCCGTGGTGCTCTCGCAGGCGGATATCAAGGCGTACATGCAGATGCTGCTGCGCGGGCTCGAGTACTGCCACGCGCACTTTGTGCTGCATCGAGACCTCAAGCCCGAGAACCTGCTCATCGGGCCCGACGGACAGGTCAAGATCGGCGACTTCGGTCTCGCGCGCGTGTTCGGCAGCCCGAACCGCAACATGACGTCCATGGTCTGCACGATCTGGTACCGCCCGCCGGAGCTGCTCTTCGGCGCGCGAGAGTACAGCGGCTCGGTCGACATGTGGGGCGCCGGCTGCATCCTGGCCGAGCTCATGCTGCGCACGCCGTACCTCACGGGCGTGAACGAGCTGGACCAGCTCGGCAAGATCTTCCACGCGCTCGGCACGCCCTCGGACGATCTCTGGCCGGGCATGAGCACGCTGCCCAACTACGTCGAGTTCACGCCAAGCCAGGCGCCGCCGCTCGCCTCGGTCTTCTCAGCCGCACCCGACGACGCGCTCGACCTGCTCGCCAAGCTGCTGCGCTTCAACCCCGCGGAGCGCCCCACGGCCGCTGAGGCGCTGCAGCACCCGTACTTCTCCAACGCGCCGGCGCCGACGCCGGTCGAGAAGCTCCCGTCCACGGTCGCGGCGGACCCGGCGGACTAATGGGCGGAAGCACTGACCAACCCATCAAGAGACCGCCTTAGTCGACGACAAGAACATACTACACTCACTCACTCACTCACTCACTCAGGCACTCAGGCACGCAGGCAGACGCGCCTCACGCTCTGGTCTCGGCTATAATTGCGCTCGGGCGGCCCGAAACAGCAGCAGCAGCAGCGTTCGCGTCTGGTCACTCCCTCCCTCCCTCGCCTTCCTTCCGCTCTCCTCTCTCAAGTTGGCCAGTTATCTATAGCCGGCGCCACTTACATCAGCGACCAGCCTTGACCGCAGGCGCTCGCTCTCCACTTTGGTCCTCGTCCCCTTGGCCTGAGCGCCAGCCAGCCAGCCAGCGAGCCAGCCAGCCAGCCAGCGCGTCTGTCGGCTCGCTCGCTCGCTCGCGGCCGCCTCGTCCGTCCACCATTTCGCTTCCGCGCGTGGTGTTCCGCGAGAGCGCGAGTCGGCAGCAGCGCACCGCGTCCGCCGCGGCGTCGGGAGCAATGGACGACGTGCGCAGCCAGCCGCCGAGCAAGCCCAAGCGCGCGAACCCGCCGTCCACGGCCGGTTTAGACGCGGACGACGGGTACTCGGACCAGGAGTACACGGCGTCGCCCATGCGGCGCGGCCGCAGCCACGCGCGGACAGCCGCGGCGAGCGACTCGCCGCCCATGACACCGACGTACCCTCCGCAGCGCGCCGCGCGGGTGCCGATCGTGGACGCGGAGCCCGAGACGACGATCGGCGCGGCCGTCAAGATGCGCGGCGAGCTGAGCTTCGAGCGGCTGCTGCGCATCGAGGGCGAGTTCGAGGGCAAGCTCGTGTCCAAGGGCTCGCTCGTGATCGGCACCAAAGGCGTGCTCACCGGGCCGGTCGACAACATGAAGGAGGTGTACGTCACGGGCGGCAAGATCATCGGGAACGTCTCGGTCGACCGGCTCGTGCTGCGCGACAAGGCCCAGGTCTTCGGCAACATCACGGCCAAGACCGTCAAGATCGACCCGGACTGCGTCGTCATCGGCCGGCTCAACGTCAACCCGCAGGCGCCAGAGCGCATCAACGAGAAGGGAGAGATCGTCAAGGAGCAGCCGCCAGCCGAGGCTCAGCCCGCGGCGGCGGCCGCGCCAGCCGCAGCGCCAGCCGGCGCGCCGCCAGGCTCGGCCGCCGCCCCTGCGCGCAAGTGATCGATCGATCGATCGGCGCGCTGCAGGGATACAAGAGAGACGCTAGACCATTTATATACACGCGCGCGCGCTCGGGCTGCTTCTCTCCGCTTGTTCATCCCGCCAGTTCGCTGGTGGACCGACCGGCGGACCGACCGGCTCGCCGGCACACGCGCAGGTCTGTCTAGAACCTGCTCGCGCGTTTCCTGGCCGTGTACTTGCTGTCCGCCTTGACCTTCTTGCCCTGCTTGCGGTAGCGGTCCTTCTTCGCCAGCACCCACTGCTTCCCCTTGACGCCCTCGCGCGTCTTGCCGCGACGCTGGTCGGCGTAGAGAAGGAGGAGAAAGAGAAAGAGAGAGACGAGCGTGAGTCTGCCATCGTGCTTCGCTGGTCGAGGCGGAGAGGTGCCGGCCGTGACGCACCTTGGTGTTGGCGCGGCGGCCCTCGTAGGACACGACGTCGGCCGTGGCGCCCGTGCCGAGCGCCTGCGGGACCTGCTGCTGCGCGTCGTAGCCCGCAAAAAGGCAGAGGTAGAACTTCTTGGCCTTGGCGCTGTTGGGAAAGTCGATGACGAGCCCGCCCGAGAAGCCGCAGCGCATGGCGCAGCTCGAGATCTCCTCCATCTGCTCGGGCGTCTCCGGGTAGAGCTGCAGCACGGCGCGCGAGCCACGCTTGAGGCACGTGTAGAGCGACGTGAAGAAGCGCGTGAGCCGCTTGCGCGCCGTGTGCTCCTTCTTGTCCGAGTAGCAGAGCCACTGGATGGCCGAGATGCTGATGCACCCGTCGAACACGCCAGGTCGGAACGGCAGGCCGCAGCCCATGTCCTGCAGGAACACGTCGCCGCTGCTGTCGCGCTCGGACGCGATGTCCAGCATGTCCTTGCTGATGTCCACGCCCACCCACGCGTGTCCCGCCTCCTCGAGCGCCACTGTCGCACGTCGCAAGGTGAACGAGTGAGTCGATCGGCGCGTTGGATGGCGGGCAGAGGTCTCGAGCGCCGCCTGCGCGGCTCGGTAGGAGCGGCAGAGTCGCGCACGCACCTCCGCTCAGGCCGGAACCGCAACCGACGTCCAGGATAAACTGCTCCTTGTCCGCCGGCAGGTTCAGCAGCTCGATCGCGCGGTTCGCGAGCTCCTCCTGCACCTTGACAATGCGCGAGCTCGAATTGTACTTGGCAGCCTCCTTCTCATTGTAGAAGAACTGCGGGGTGATCCGGACGAGCACACAGGCGGCGTGAGCGATCGCGGAGACGAACGTAGCGCCTCTAGCGGCCTGCGCGCGGCGGAGGACGCACCTCGGGCGGGGAAATGTGCTCGGGGCGGCTCATGATGGCGCTCGCAAGCGCTTGACGACCTTTGTCGGTTGGCTGGACGGACGGACGGCGCGCGTGGGTGGCCTGATAGGAACGCATTTGAAGCATGTCTGTTAGATGGTTGTATTTTGGGAGTGAGCGCGACAGCAGCGTGGTCCACACTATTCTTGATTTGATGAGATGACTTGGCACGCAAAAAAGAGACGAGGAGAGGGGCTATTCCGCCAGCTGAAGTGGACAAACAGCGCCTTGAATCAGTGTTCCATCCAGTCGAGCGCGTGAGTTCTCGCTCGCAGACTGAGATAAGCGCGTGAAACGAAGAGATCCGGTCGCTTGCCTCAAGATTTGCAGAGCGGCTCCAGATTTCACATCACTTTTCGCCAGCTCACATCAATTTATCACGACAATCGAGAAGTAAGGACACATTTATACACTATGCACGAAATCGCCGCATCACCTCAGCAGAAGTATGTCTACTAACAGGGTCTTGACAGAGACCTGTAAAGACCGCTTCACACGCTCTCTTTCCTTCACTATGCCCTGTCCGCCACCGCCGTCTCCCAATCCATTCAGACGCGCTCGTTTGCTCCTCCTCCTCGCCGTCGTGACTTCGGAGGCGACGGCGACGGCGACGGCGACGGCGCCGACAGAGGCGACGGCTTCCGGCTCGGGAGGCACTTGCGCTCCCTCGCTCTCTAGCGAAGACTCCGCCCTCTGAATCGATCGCCCTGATGGAGCGCCGCCACGCGCAGCAGCCGCCGCGGGCGCGGCCGGCGACGGGCGACCACAAGGACGCGGTGGACGGGTTCGTGCTCTATGACACGAGCATCGTGGACGACAGCGTGGGCAGCGAGCAGTACTCGGCGCCGAGCATGCTGAGCCCGCTCTCGGGCTTCTCGAGCGGCGCGTCCTCGTCCGTGCTCGTGCGCAACGGCCCGGGCCCGCGCCTGCCGCCGCCGCCGCAGACGGCCACGCTGCGCACCAACTTCACGACAGGCGCGAGCAACGCGGCGCCGCGGCGCGCCGCCAACGACTTCACCGTCTCGCCCGACGCTGGCTTCCGGGACATGAACACGCCGAGCCACTTGCCGCCAGGCGACGCCGAAGAGGGCGTGCGGCCGTTCCTCGACATCATGGCGCTGCAGGAGAAGATCGAGAAGCCGGGCTGGCTCAGCATGGTGGCTGTGTTCGCGGCGATCGTGCTCGGACTCGTCATCGGGTCCATCCTCGAGTACTACAGTGTCAGCACGACGGTCGCGCAGTGGCTCATGACGCCCGGCAACCTGTACCTGCGCGCCGTGCAGTGCGTCGTCATCCCGTTCGTGTTCGTCAACATGGTCGTGTCGACGGCCGACCTGGTGCACATGCGGCTCGGCAGCCGCATCGCCGTGCGCGTGCTGCTGCTCTTCTGCCTCGTGACGCTGCTCGCACTGCTGCAGGGCATCGGCATGGGCTTCCTCCTGCGCGAGCTCTTCAACAAGCAGGGCGAAACGCTCGCGGACGCGTCGACCGAGGCCGTGTTCGGCATCCAGTGCGCCAACAACTTGTACATGGAGATGCAGACCAACGGATCGGTCACGTGCTCGGCCGAGGCGGTCGCCACCGCCTCCGAGTTCGTCGTCACGGACGTGAACGACGCGTTGGTCAAGACGAGCGACACGAGCGACTCGACGCTGACGGACAACATCATCACCATCATCGACACGATCGTGCCCACCAACATCATGGCCGCCTTCGTGGACGTGACGCTGCTGAGCGTCGTGGCGTTCGCGATCCCCGTGGGAGTGATGCTCGCCCGGAGCTTCCACGGTCCAATCCAGATGAACCCGCTGCTCGAGTTCCTGCGCGAGGTGAACGAGACGCTCGTCCACATGATCCAGTGGGTCGTCAAGTTCACGCCCTACGCGGTGTTGAGCCTCATGGTCGGCTCGTTCGGCGTCAACCTGGACTCCTCGTCGATGGAGCACCCACTTGTCTTCATGTACAAGCTCGCCGGAGTCTTCGCTATCGGCGTGGTCGCGCACATGCTCGTGGTCATGCCGCTGCTGTTTGCCGTCTTGACGGGCTCGAGTCCGTTCAAGTACATGCGGCACCTGCTGCCTGCGTACGTGTCGGCGATCGGGAACTCGTCGTCCATGGCGACGCTGCCCATGACGCTGCGCTGCATCGAGGAGTCGCGCACCGTGTCCAACTCGGTCATGTACTTCGTCATGTCGATCGGGTCCAACCTCAACATGGCCGGCACGGCCATGTATCTGCCGTACGCCGTGTACGTCATGATTGACGTCGTCGGTCTCTCCTCCGGCCTCGACACGCTGGACGTCATCGTCTTGCTGCTCGGCGCGCTCCTGGGCACGCTCTCGGCCGCACCGATCCCGTCTGGCGCCTTCACGGTCGTCACCACGGTCTGGGGCATTGTACTCCCGAAGTACTCGATCCCGTCCGTGGTCTCCGCGCTTCTGCTCGCCGCCGACGTGATGCTGGACCGCCTCGTGACGGTCTGCAACGTGAACGGCGCCGCCATGACGTGCCGTATCATCGGTCATCAGGTCGACGAGGCGCTCACGGACGACCTCCTGCGCGCGCAGCGCGAACGCCGCCACCAGCCCTTCTCCATCGTCAGCTAATGCATGTGAGCGTGTGCCAATTGGCTAGTACATGCGTATATAACCTGCGTCTGCCAGCGCCGCGCAGCCTTGCCTCGCCTTGCCTTGTCGAGCTAGCGCGATGCGGCGGCAATGCAGAATTCGCACGAAGATCGTCGATCTCGGAACAATGACGTATCCCGCACTAGTGACTTTGTCAACCTGGTTGCACGGACATTCGTGCCTCTATCTCGCTGGTTTCCCCCTGGTTTTGTGACTGACCACCACTCTTGTGGGGGCCGCACCAGCCGCCCCCTGGCTTGCCCGCCGTTTTGAATGGCACGCCAGCCAGCGACCGACAGGAGACAGGAACGCCGGTCTTTCTTCTTGTTCGCCGCCGCTAGTGGGGACGACGGCACTCGGCGCGAGGGGAAGCAGCAGCAGCAGCGGCAGCAGCAGCGGCAGCAGCAGTAGCAGCAGCAGCAGCAGTAGCAGCAGCAGCAGCAGTAGCAGCAGCAGCAGAAAGAGGGAGAGCGGAGGACACGAGGGACAAGATGCACCTTCTGAACCTGACGCTGCAGGCGCCGTCAGGCATCACGGCTGCCATCTACGGCAACTTCTCAGCCGCGCAGGCGCAGGAGTTCGTCGTCGCGCGCGGGAACGTGCTGCAGCTACTGCGTCCAGATGAGGCCGGCAAGCTCGAGACCGTCATCTCTACCGAGGTTTTCGGCGCCGTGCGTGCGTTGCACGCCTTCCGACTCACGGGCAGCTCGCAGGACTACATCGTGGTCGGCTCGGACTCCGGCAAGATCGTCGTGCTCGAAGTGAACGCCACGACAAGCCAGTTCGAGGCGCGCCAGAGCGAGACGTACGGCAAGACGGGCTGTCGCCGGATCACTCCCGGGCAGTATGTCGCCGCGGACCCGAAGGGCCGCGCGCTCATGATTGGCGCCGTCGAGAAGCAGAAGCTCGTGTACGTCATGAACCGAGACGCGTCCAACCGCCTGACGATCTCATCGCCGCTCGAGGCGCACCGGTCCCACGCCATCCATTTCGACCTCGTTGGCTTGGACGTCGGGTTCGAGAACCCCATCTTCGCCAGCCTTGAGCTCGATTACGCCGAGGCCGACGCGGATCCATCGGGCGATGCCGCGCGTGTCGCCGACAAATCGGTGGTCTTTTACGAGTTGGACCTGGGTCTGAACCACGTGACGCGCCGCTGGAGCGAGACGGTCGTGCGTAGCGCCAACATGCTGGTGCCGGTGCCTGGAGGTGGCGATGGGCCTGGAGGTGTTCTTGTCGTGGGGGAGAACGTCGTACAGTTCAAGAACGAGAACCACCCCGAGGTCGAGTGTGCGATCCCGCGTCGACAAGGTGAGCCGCGCGACACGCTGATCGTCACCGCGACTACCCACCGCCAGCGCGACCTCTTCTTCGTGCTGCTACAGTCGGAACTCGGCGACCTATTCAAGGTATCCCTTGAGTACTCAGGAAATATCGTGAGCGAGATCAAGGTGCAGTACTTCGACTCCATCCCGGTCGCGACGTCGCTGTGCATCACCAAGACGGGCCTGCTCTTCTGCGCGTCGGAGTTCTCCAACCACTATTTATTCCAATTCCTCAGCATTGGGGAAGGCGACAGCACGGCTGTGTCCTCGAGCCTTGACATGGACTCAGCGGCTTCCCCAACGTTCGTAACGCGAAAGTTGAAGAACCTCGCGATGGCCAGCTTCTCACAGAGCCTGAGCCCAATCACGCAGTTGATTGTTGGCGACCTTGCGAACGAGCAGACGCCGCAGATGTACGCGCTTTGCGGAAGCAGCAACCGGTCGTCGCTGCGCGTGTTGCGCCATGGTCTCCCGATTACAGAGATGGCTGCGAGCGGTCTGCCCGGAGTCGCCAAGGCCGTTTGGTGTCTGAAGGAGTCATTCGCTGACGAGTACGACAAGTACATTGTTGTGAGCTTCGAGGACGCGACGCTTGTTCTGGAAGTCGGGGAAACGGTTGAGGAGGTCGCCAAATCGGGCTTCTTGCGAGACCATGGTTCGCTTCTCGTGGCTCTGTTGGAAGATGACTCCAAGATCCAAATTCACCAGAACGGCATTCGTCACGTCCCGAAGTTCCAGCCCGTTACGGAGTGGAAGGCCCCTGGTAAGAAAGTCATCGAGAACTGTGCAGCCAACTCTCGCCAAGTGGTCATCTCGCTGGCTGGTGGTGAGATCATCTACTTCGAACTTGGCCCGTCGGGGGAGCTCGCTGAGCGGGGGAAACTTGATCTGGGGTTCGAGGTATGCAGTCTCGACATCGGTGAAGTTCCGGAAGGTCGCCAGCGCTTCCAGTTCCTCGCAGTTGGGAGCTGGGACAACACTGTCCGCATCCTGTCGCTTGACCCGAACGACATGTTTCGGCAGAAGTCGACGCTCGCGCTGACGTCCCACCCTCACACGCTGTGCTTGGCACCACTGCAAACGGAGTCGTCGACTCCCGAGTCAGAGCAGTCGTCGCAGTCACTATTCTTGAGCATTGGTCTGGACAATGGTGTGCTGCAGCAGTCGCGGATTGACCCGATCACTGCCAATCTGACGGACTCAAGGTCGCGGTTTCTCGGTGCAAAGCCCGTGAAGCTCTTCCGCGTCGCGGTTGATGGTAAGCGATCGATCCTTGCGCTCTCAAGTCGCTCGTGGCTCTCGTACTTTCACCAGACGCGTCGGCATTTGACCCCTTTATCATGCGAGCTGCTCTCATACGCAAGTTCGTTCAACTCGGAGCAATGTCCTGGAGGCATCGTTGCTCTGACAAACGAAGGCATGAAGATTCTGACATTGGACCAGCTCGGCGACACTTTCAATCAGCAAAAGTGCAATCTGCGCTACACCCCGCGCAAGGCTGTCGTGCACAGCCACTCGCGTCGTCTTGTGATGATCGAGAGCGACCACAACGAGTACGGCGCGGCTTACAAGCGCCAGCACGGGATCCCGATTCCGGATATCCGTACCACAAGCGGACCAAGCGGCGATGAGAATGAGGATGACGACGAGGACGAGATCAGCGATGCGCTACTCATCCCTCGCGGCCCATTGCCGGTCGAAAAGAACAAATGGGCATCCTGTGTTCGGATCTTCGATCCGGTGTCCAGCCAATCAGTCGTTTGCGAAGAGCTGGAGGTCAATGAGCGTGCACGGAGCATCGCGACGTGCGTGTTCCACGACCGCGGGGGAGAGCAGTTCATTATTGTTGGAACTGTCAAGGACATGCAACTGCATCCCCAGGCGGCTCCTGGAGGCGGCTTTCTGCGTGTGTACCGCGTCGTGGATGGCATGCAGCTCGTGCTGATCCACACGACCGAGCTGGATGGTATTCCTCACGCCATGGTCGAGTTCCAGGGCCGTTTGCTAGTGTCAGTGGGTCGAGCGCTTCGGATCTACGACCTAGGCAAGAAGAAGATGCTGCGCAAGTGTGAGAACCGCAACTTCCCGTCTGTCCTCGTCGACCTCAAAGCGATTGGCGACCGTGTGTACGCGTCGGATCTCCACGAGTCGTTCCACTTTGTCAAGTACAAGAAGGACGAGAATCAGCTCGTGATCTTCGCGGACGACTGCGTGCCGCGCTTCGTCACAACGAGTGTGCAGCTGGACTACGACACGCTTGCTGGCGGCGACAAGTTCGGTAACATCTTCATCGCACGCCTGCCATCTGAGGTGTCGGACGAGATCGACAACCCGACGGGCAACCGGATGCTCTGGGATAGCGGTCTTCTCAACGGCGCGCCGAACAAACTCGAGCAGGTCGCGCAGTTCCACGTCGGAGAAGTCGTGACGTCGATGGTGCGCACGAACCTCGTCCCCGGCGGCATGGAAGCGATCATCTACGCGACCGTGATGGGGCGTATCGGCGCGCTCATTCCGTTCACGTCGCGCGAGGACGTCGACTTCTACACGCACCTGGAGATGTACATGCGCCAGGAACGCCCTCCCCTTTGCGGTCGCGACCACTTGTCGTATCGCTCATACTTCATCCCGGTCAAGAGCGTGACAGATGGCGACCTCTGCGATCAGTTCGCATCGCTTAGCCCGGAGAAGCAGAAGAGCGTCGCGGAGGACCTCGACCGCACGCCTTCCGAGGTGCTGAAGAAGCTCGAAGACATCCGCAACCGGCTGCTCTAAGCGCTGAGCAAGTCGGAATCCGCTTTGCATCGGTATGCCGATCCACGTTGGCAGTGAGCTAGCGGTCTCACTCGATAGCTTCTCGTTGTTGGCACCTTCCAGACATAAGAGCGATGATAGGGTAGCAGCGATGCGAGCACTCAAGGTGCCACATGAAGGTGCAACTCGATCGAACGGATCTCGTCCCACGCGCGACGGACTAGCGGTAGTGATGGCGCTGTTCAAATCGGTCTCTCGTCGCTAGCGTGCGTCCAGCGATGCTTGCAGTCGCTTGGGCAGACGCATAGCTCGTGCTGGCGCGCCGGCCTCGCCCTCTTCCCTGTTCTCTCCGTCTCTGACAGGCGAGAACAGGATTCGCTTCGTGCCGCGGTAGATCTCCTTGAGCACGCCGATCCGCGGTCGGAACGCCTGCGAGCGCATGTGGGTCGCCCGTCATTCGCTGCCGTAAGCTCTATGCCTCCACAACAGCCAACAGCACCCTCCTCTCGACCGACCTCGAAGGCGAGCAGCATGCTGTCCTCCTGTCCGTCCACCATGAACGCGAGCAGGTACGGCACGTCTGCGAACGTGATGGCCTCGTGGATCACCACCGCGCAGATGCTCCGCGCGTCCACGAACTGGAGCGGGTCGAGTCGCCGAGGTGTCTCGTCAGCGCGCTCATGGAAGCCACTGCAAGCCGCCCAGTGCGCTTGACGCACCTTGGTAGAGCTCGAGCCGTCGCGCCGCGTCTTGCGCAGTTGGACCCCAAGCGCCGGCACCACGAGCAGCGCCTCTGCTCATTCTCAGCCAGTTTGTACGCTGCTCTCCGCCGCCCCAGCGCTGCGACTCCGTCTATCACGCACCTTCAACCACAGCGCGTCCCGCGACGGCGGTGGCGATCGCCACGATGAACGCGAACGCGGAGGCGACGACCGACAGCTCGCGCCACCCGAGCACGAACGAGACCGCCGCGATCGCCAACGCTAGTGCCAAACCAAGCGTCGTGAACGCCGCCGCCGCCAGACCAGCAAGAGACCAGGACGCGGAAGAGGAGGACGTGCGAGCGGGAGTGCGCCGCAGCACGTACTCGACGCCCAGTGCGCCGGACGCGCGCACGTGCAGCTCCACGTCCATGATGGTCCGCAGCAGGATGGCAAACGAGTGGGCTCTGGTGCTGTATGACACGCCATCGTGTCATTTATTTTTATGACCGATTCATTACCACGACTGCTCAATCGGAGCAACGTTATTGACAGTGTCTGTTGGCTCCATTTTCGCGCCAAAACCGCCCTCAGGTGCCGTGCAGCACGCCATTCCGCGCGCGAAGCGAGGGGAACGTTCGATGAATAGACTTGAAAAGAGAATCACTTCACGTTTTAACCCGCCATCGCGATGCTGTCCTTCAGCGGAGTCCTCGATGCTACAGGAAGCGAAGAGGCGTCCT
>JAADYC010000028.1:0-57585 GCA_023338135.1 Phytopythium kandeliae | reverse complement strand
ATTCCTCTATTTGATAGCCAACTACTGCGAGCAGCGCGAGTGCTAATGAAAGCTGCATGCGATGGAGACAAGAGCGGCATGTGGAAGATGCACAGCGGCGGGTGGCTGACTGGCTGGCTGGCCCCGCTAGTGGAGGAGCGGTCGGTCTCTGCTCAATCAGACGCTCCTTGGTCTAAAGAGAGGAGTCACTTGCCCCGCGGCCCAAGCGGACGGGCAAGCAGGCGCCGGGCTTAGTCCTTCTTCTTGAGCTTCTTGAGCGTCTTCTCGTCCTCCTCGGCGGCGTGCTGCTGTGCGAACTGCTCTACGCACGAGACCGCGAAGTAGGCGATGAAGAGCACCATGACGGCCGAGCCGAGCTGCGAGAGCAGACTGGCGCTGCTCGTGTCGCCCGAGCCGCCAGCCGCGCGGTCCGCCGTGGCCTTGAGGTGCGCCGAGTGGAACTTGTTGCGGCACTCAAGCAGGAACTCGCTGACGCGCGAGTCGAGGCCCCACTCGGGTGGCGTCAGGCGGCCGATGAGCTTCTCGACGCTCTTTAAGTGCGCGTCCGTGAAGATCGTGATGAAGAACGCGGCCTGCAGGTTCACCTTGATGAGTGCCTTGCCGATGAGCGTGGCCCCGAAGAAGGTCCAGAAGGGCATGAGGAAGTGGCCGCAGCAGATGCCGCACAGGTCGAACGCCACGTTGGGCCACGCCGACATGAGCAGCACGCCGAAGAAGCCGTGCTTCTCGAGGAACGTGATCATCCACTCCTTCATCCAGTTGAGCACGTTGTACTGCGACTTGGACTCCGAGATCTCCTCGAACTCTTCGTTGCGCTGGCCGGCCAAGCGCGCAGCGCGGCTGAGCGCGTACGGCGGGATCTCGCCCGCGGCCGTGCCGGCACCCCAGAGCATGCACGGCCAAAAGACCTTCCAGAAGATGGCCCAGAAGGTGACGGTCGAGACCTCGGGAATGTCGTGGCAGTTGGCTTCGAACGAGCGGAACCACATGTGGTGGCGCGAGTCGAATGCGAGCGACCGGCACTCCTCGGCGCCTTGGACGACCAAAAAGATGTGCGGGAACAGGAACAGGATGCCCGAGTGCATGCCCGTGCCGAGGCCGACGGACGAGAGCACGCCGAGACCGACCCACCAGACGACGAACTGCACGAGCGAGTTGAACTCGTCCAGCAGCGCGTGGTGCTCGCCCTCGACCAGCGTCGCGCCGACCCAGAGCAACGCCAGCGGCAGCAGCACGAAGCGCGTGGCCGAGTGCGTCGCCGCGCGGATCGCCAGCCAGCGCAGGAAGCGCGCCAACATGATGCCGAAGTGGTACAGCACGCTCAGCGGACGCCGGAAGAGCGTCAGCTTCTTGCGCTCCTGCCGCAGCCGGTCCGCCAGCTCGGCGCGCGCCGCCTCCTGCTCCGATGCGGCCGCGTCCTTGGCCATGGTCTCGCTCGCGGTCGCTCAGGCAACACCCGGACGCGTCAGTGGCAGCTCCCGTGCAGACCCCGTGCAGCCTCTTCCTCGGAAGCCTTCTCGACCCAGAAGCGAAGCGCGAAATGCGCCGCGCGTCTTCTTCCTCCCTTCTCCTGCCGCGTCGTCCTCGACCTCGCCGAGGAGCGTTACGCGAGAGAAGGACGAGGGGTTATGCGCTGTAACCCTTGGGACCGGTCCGGGATACGGCGAACCGCCGCGGCTCGATACGTGGCAACAAGACGAGCATAGTACCGTCGCTGCAAATGCTATACGGCCGGACGAGAGAGCTAAATCGGGATCGGAATGATTGCGATGTTGAAGCCGCGGAGTGCCGAGAAAGGGACGAAGACGACGACGGCGGCGGCGGCGACGACAGTGGCATGGAGAGCGCCGCCGACGCCGACGCGCGGGACACCGATGCGCTGCTAGACCGAGCTCGCAGGCTCTGCAAGGCTGCAGCCATGGTCGCGGCGATCGCGCTGCCCCCGTTGGCGGCGCCCCCGCTCGTGTCGGACCAGGCGAGCGCCAAGAGTGCCGAGAATGAAGGTTAGGCGAAGACGTGGTGAGCAACTTGGCCACGGTTCGCGCCGCTCTGACGCTTCTTCGTGAATGCACTGGCGGCTGTGCGACGCACCAGAGCGACGGACTCATCCTCCTCGCCACACGAACGCACGCCCTGCGACGCACAAACTGCCTCTGCTGCCGACACCCATCTCTGTGCTGTCGCAACCGACGAAGGCGTCGGCGGTCCAGGCGGAGGCGCGGCGCAAGCAGCGCGAGGCTGAGAAGGTCCGGCAAGCGCGGGAGCGAGCGCAAGCGCGGATCGTCCGCTCCAATCAGCAGGAGCAGCAGCAAGCGCAGCAGCAGGTGGAGCAGCAGCGCCTCGCGGCGATCGAGGCGGCCGAGAAGTATGCCGAAAGAGTGCGGATCGCCGAGGAAGGACGCGTTCGAGCGCAGGAGCGGGTCCGGATGAAGCGATTAGCCGCCATTTCAAGCCAGGAGCGAGGAGTGGATTCTCGTTCTCGGTCATCTGCCAAGATGCAGATGCCCTCTGTTTCCGCTCCTGCCTCGAGGCGAGCGCCGAAGACCCGCCCCATGTCTTCTCCGTAAGTCGCGGCGCTCTTGACAGGCCACTGGTGAAGCCTGATCTCATTTTCACCGAATTGGAGAGATGCATCAGTGCTGGAACAGAGCGCGAAGTTGCGAGAAACGACTCGCTGAAAGTCAGGCCACACGAAACTACGAGCGAGGCGGACGAGGAGCGGAGGCTGCGGGAGCGCAGAATCCGGCTTGAGACTGCTCAGCGCCTTCGCCGTGCTCAGCGACTAGCAGAGGAAGAGGACAGGTACGTCCTTGCTCGTCGCCTACAACGGCTTTGAGATGCAGGAGCTAAAGTACTGTCGGAGGCAGGAAGCAACTGGAGGAGATTCAGCGGGGACTTGAGGTTCACAGGAGCCGAAAACGAGAGCTCGACCGAGTCGCGAAAGGTCTCGGAACGCGAGACGAAGCATCTACTCCCCAAGGTCTGCAAGAGGTATGAAAATCTACTTACTTTGGTATCATGCTGTGGCACTGATCACTTGCTCTCATTTTCGTCATGATCGCACAGCTGCTCAGTCCGCAGGAGCCTGAGACGCCTGGAGCCATCGACACGGAGGAGAGCTCCACAATGGAGGAGCAGCAACCTGAACGCGGCGTCGCCGTTTGTAACGACGACGCGAGTCAGCAAGAGCTGGCCCCCGAGCAACTCGATTGCTCTCTGGAGAATCTGACGATCAAATTAGACGACGATCGAGTGGGTCAAGACAGGCGTGAGCGCTGTGAGGCCACGTCGAAACCAAGAAGGACTCCAACCTGGAAGCAACCACCTGTGCCGCTGCTTCCAACCGAGTACTACACGACGAAAGCTATCCTCCCGGTGCGTGGCAAATGCGCGCTTGAGCGCGATTCAAACATCAGACGCATGGGTTGGTTGACTCGCGTCCTTTAACTTGCTTAGTGCTCGCGAGCTCTTGCCTCCGCCGGCTCGTACACGGCGAAGCACGAGCAAAAGCGGCTCCACTACTCCCCAAGTGCACCAAAGTCCTGCCTCGGCAGTTGACCCACTCTCAAGACGTTAGCTCCGTATTATAAAACCTCCATGAGATCAGCCAGCAGCGTCGACATCTGAGCCGGAGGCGAAGCACTTTGCGACGTCAGCACCCTACACGGTCAGATCCTCGATATCTACTGAGCTGTCACGTCCGTACTGCGGACTTCTTTGATCAGGATACCGGTCAAGACTCTCGCTCGCGTGGTCAGCACGGTCAGCTCCGAGTACCAACGATGCGACAGATGCCGCGGTCGTAGCTGAAGATACTGCCACGGCACGCGTGTCCGCAGCTACTGGGAGCTGCGGTGCGAGGTCTCCAGCCATGGATTGCGGCGTCATCGGTGGTGTTTGGTCGTCCGAAGAGCCAACCTCGAGGTTGTGCTGTGGATGGGCACTCACGAGTTTGTTCAGCGCCTCTCTCATGGTCCGTACAGCCGCTTCCTTGGATGGATCACTCGCTCCTCGCTATTGGTCGAATGTGAAGGGCACACGAAGTCAAGATCCTTAGTCGAGCTGCCAACACCAGTGCGCTCCACTCAAAGCGACAGATCTTACCTCTTCGAGGATGCGCAGCACGTTCTCGTTACTCTGGATCGAGATCAGCAGCGCCTCGGACAACGCAGACATGTCGACGTCCTCGAGCTCCGACTCGCCGTTGGCCGCCAAGAAGTTGTTCAGGTACACATCCTGCAGTATGAGCTCGTCCGCGAGTTCGGGATACTGGTACCGGAAGGAGTCGGCGGCCACAAAGTGCTCCGGATTCCACCATGGCCAGAGCTTAGATCGCGCCGCCGCCTTCACCTTCCCCAGCTCTGACTCGATGCACTCGCGAAGGCTTTCACGCATACTGCTCGGCAGCGGGAGCGACGACAGAGAGCCACAAGGCGAGTGAGGGTTCGAGTGAAGGTGAGAATTCAATGAGCCGGCGCAGCACCACAGTTCGTACCTGGCTTTCCAGATGAGTGTCGAGTTGCTAATGTCCTCACGGCTTTGAAGAAGCAGAACGAACCGATCCGGGGACGCCCGAAGGATCTGACACCAGTCCCAAACCGTTAGAGTATCAAAGGAGCGCCTCAGATGACAACGAACCGCACACCCACCCGGACGAAGCTCGGTGTCACAAGCTGCTTGAGCACCAACAGTGGCAGCGCAGCCTTCTCGTCGCCGTCGGCATCGTCCAAGCACGAGCGAAGGGCAAGCGCCGCGCTTCGAACTGCACTGATAAACCGCGACGGCTTGTGCTCCACCGCCGCCGTTGCAAGATCGTCTTCGCCTTCCTCTGGTCGAGCTGCGTCGTTGGAGCTTACCGCTTCCTCGACAGGGCAAAACGCGCAGGTATCCAAGAAGTACAACAAGCCGCCAGCCCCAACAACGAGTGAGCGCATCGCCTCCGAGTGGCAGAGGCACGCCACACAGCTCAAGCACACGGTTGCCACGTCCTCCGAGTACGTCATGATGATGTGGCGTGATGAAAGCTGCAGCAGTGCCGTGACTACGACCGGGTTGCGCTGAATCGCCGCGATGCCAGCACTGTGACCAGTCAGCGCCGTCACGACGTCCGTGACGCGATACAGCAGCACGCGCGCCATATTGTGGATACCTCCGGCGGAGAACTTGAGCAACTCCTGAAACGAAGGATGCAACATCCGCTCCAGCCCCTCACTGATTACAGCGAGACCCTTGTCGCTCAGGAACGCAATGCACGTCGACACGTTGACCCCGCTCGAGATTTCTGGCGCCACTGGACCCGCCAGGATCGCCAAGATGAGCTCCAGAGCCAAGATACCGCGGATTTGGTCCGTCTCAGCAAGCAGCGTGCGCTTCATCGGAGCCAATAAGGACTCGTAGTACTCGCGGCGAACGACAATACTCGAGCAGCGCGACGGGATCAGGCGCACGAGTGCCTTGAGGATCAACACCTGCACTTCCCACGGCTCTGCGTACGGGCCGCGAAGCGTACTCGGCCCGACGGAAGCCGGCGTCGATCCGCTCGCGCTGATCGCCTTGGTGCGTCCCAGGTCCGACAGACACGAGAAGAGCGCGTTGATGAGGTTCGAGTACATCTCGGGCGTCCACTCGTTCAAGAACTCGCCGTCGCCCTCAATGTACGACCGCAGGAAGATATTGCCCACGAAGATGTCGTCCTCGTCGTGGAAGTACTCGCCGTCCGACGCGCTGCTCGAAAGCGGCTCCGGGGTTGGACTCGGCTCTTCCGGCTGCGACTCGCGTTGGTTGCTGCGCTGCTCGCCCGTCGTCGCAATGTACTTGCTCCGCAGGTAACGGTACAGGCGAAGACGCTGGCGACGACCCCAGTTCACGTCGGCTGCACGCTTCTCGTGGGCATTGAACACCTCCGTGAAGACCTTAGGCGTCGCGGACGCGAGCAACTGGCCCATGCCACGTCCACTGAACCCGAGCGCCTCGTTCAGCAGCTCGCTAAACTCAGACGAGGACGAGGACCCGACACTAGGGACACAGTTCTCCTTGAGGAACTCGGCTGCGGCGACGCACATCCCCATCCCCTTCGGGTCGCAGCTCGCGAAAAGCACGTACACGAGCGCTAAGGATTTCCAGTTGCCATCCAACGGAGCCTTGACCGTCGTCGACGTCGTGGCCGCGCCTCGCTTCGCAGGGATCGTGAACGAAGACGTCCTGCTTCCATCGAGTCCCTCGAGCCTCTTGAGCAGCGACAAGATCCGGGTGACCGTCACGTGGTCCAGCGTCTCGAGCGCCAGCAAGCGGGAAAGGAACATGCGCTTGGATCGCACGAGCAGCAGCGTGAACTTGGAGCGCGCCGTGATAGACAGCAGCAGCGTGACTCCCGAGCGCACCACAGCGTCGTTCGGGTTCTTGACGAAGATTTGCTCGCCGTCTGAGTCGGCGCTGTCGTCCTCCTCACCGTCGCTGTTGCCGCTCCCTTCCGCCTCCGAGTCCGAGTCATCGTACCGCCGGGCAGACAGCGTCGCGATGAACACCGGGTCGGTCAGCACGTCAACCACAGCGCGCACGAGTGTCGTGCTGAGCCGGTTGAAGCTGTCTGACGGAGCGTTGCGCGTCGTCACAATCGCCGTGTTGAGCAGCTGAAACGACTCTCGCAGGAACGCCGGCGATTCGTTACAGTGGTTCGCGAGCGCCGTCAGGATGTTCTGCACAGGGAGCTGGCCGTGGAAGGTCATAGCGTAGCGGCGGAGGACGAACCGAAGGCACCGGACGCACAGGATCCGCCACCTTTGGTTGGTCTCGACCGACAGCCGGTCCGACAGGTGCCACGCCAACACCATTGGGTCGGACACCTCGAAGTTGTCCGCCAGATTGCTCAACTTCGGGAGCAAGTACTCGATGAAGTAGCCATTGACGACCAGCTCGGCTTCGAACGAGGGATAATTAACGTAGAACATCTCGTGCTCCCATCGAGGCGCCGTGCCCGAGCTCGCGTCCGCCTGCCTCCGCACTGCCTCCAAGTTGTCCGCCTCCGCCCGGAGCGCGTCGCGTAGTTCCGCGCGCATCGAGTCCCGCCAGACTAGCTCTGGCCGCTCGTGGGTCTCCAGCACGCTCTCGAGGATGTTGCGCCAGTCCTCGCCTTGCGCGCGCGCTTCGCTGAGCCACTTATCGAACGCGCCGCTCCCGATGTTCTTGGCGTTGTTGGCGACCGACATGACGCGATTGCGTTTCGTCTCTGTCGCCGACATGGACTCAAAGTCGAACGAGAAGTGTGGCAACGATCGGTTCGCGCGTGTGGCGACGCGCACGAGCGTCGACGACGCCGTGTGGCGCGCGATCAGGTCCACGCGATTCTCCGCGGGAATAAACAGCTCGACCGGGAAGACGCGGCTCATGGCTTTCTTGGACCGCGTGTTGCCGGCGCAGAAGATCTCCACCAGGTCGATACACTTGTCTCGTAGTGCTCCCGCCGAGTTGGTCGGCGTCGACTGTCCCCCGTCCTTGGCCGCATCGCTCTGCCGAGTTTGGACGAGCCACTCGCATGTCAGTTCGCATGGACGATCAGCACGAGCGCTCATCCATCCTGCCACGCACCGATTCGCTTAACGCCGTGGCGAGTGCGTAGAGCAGCGCGCCGTACTCCCTCGCGGACTCCTGCAGGTCGTGGACCTGGTCCAAGTCCGTGATGGAGAACAGCTCCTTGACCAAGTCGATCGCGTAGTCCTGGACGGCGGTGTCTGCATCGTGGCAGAGCGCCAGGAGCGAGATCCGCGCGTTCATGAGCGCCCCGACGGCCTGCAGGAGCAGCGACACGCTCGTGAGTTCGACAGACGCGCCAGGAGGTCGATTCCGACGCATGCGGACCTGCGAGCAGGTCAAAAAATCCGTTGTCACCCGCCGCGACACGAGCGTCAGGTGGAATAGCGACACGACGCTTAGCAGGATGGCATCCTTGTCGGCGGTCCGGCTGTCCTCCGCGCTGTGCTGCGTCAGCAGCGAGCGCAGCACCTCGAAGCCGCCAGCCTCGCCAAAGTTGCGTCGGTTCGCGGTCTCCATCCGCTCCGTCTTTTCGCCAGCGTCCGCGCCGAGCGGCGCTGTCAACATGCTAGAGATGGTATCCAGCGCGGACTGCACCAGTTTGGGTGACAGATACTGCCGACGGACATGCAGGCCGAGGGAGGGAGGGAGGGAGGGAGGGAGGAAGATAGCAGGTGGAGTGAGACTCTCGACTCGAGCGAGCGACGCAGCCGCACCGAGTCGGCGGCCATGACGCACCAGGCAGTTCAGGAACGGCTTCATGGCGCACTTGGCGCACAAGCGAAACATCTCGCGCCACATGATGACGCGTCGGAAGCTCAACAGCAAGAGCTCCACCTGCGGGTGTTGGAGACGGACGGACGGGCGAACGGACGGACCGACCGACCGACCGATCGCGTGCGCGCGTGAGTTTCCATCGCCAGGCCGCCGCGCCGAAAGCGACGCACCATCTCCTCGTTCGAGCCGCGCTCTGTGCGCTCCGTTTGCTGCATCAACAGTGCGTGTACCGCGTCGAACAGCCGCCGCTCTTTGACGTCCACGTCCGCGACAGCGACCTCGTCGTTCTCGGCGCCAGCCTCGAGCTGCGAGAGCGTGCGCGGCACTAGCAGTGAGCTGCGAGACGCCCCGAGACCCGTCAGCCGAGTGCGAGGCGTACCTGGAGCGGGAAGGCCGCGCTGAAGGCGCGCAGCGCGTCCAGGATCTGCTGCTTGTCGCCGTCGCCGGGGCGGATACTGATGACGGCGCGGATGGCGCTGCGCTGCTCGACCGAGCCCACCTGGCCCATACTGCGTGCCTCTCCGGCTCGGGGGCCGCTCCGCGCGCTGGACGAGCGCACGCCTGGCTCGCACCGAGCCGCGCGCGCGCCAGGAGAAGTGCCGCCGGGTCCGCTCGGCGCTCGGCAGCGGCGCGTGTGAGGAGCATGGGTGTGAAACGACGGGCAGCGCGGCATCAAGTTGGCAGCTGAAATTACTCCCGAGTCGCTACGGATTTACAGAGCATGGAGACAGCGTCACTTCTTTTCTATTCAATCGATTGCAACACACAAATTAACAGACTTGTATACCATCCGGCAGGTCTGAGACCTGGAGTGTGTGCGATCGAAATGGGTTCTGTTGTGCCGACGCTCGCTTAGCAATTTATCCACACGTCATCCGCCAAGCGCATGCTTGCTCCGCCGCTCGCCGCCTGCCTGCCTGCCTGCGCTGCCTGCCTGCGCTGCCCGCCGCGCTCCGCTCTGCTCCGGTCGCCTCAGACACCGCGACCGCGCGCCTCCAGCGCGAACTCTCTAATGTACTCCACGCGGGTCTCGTCGTCCATCACAACGTACATCTCCGCCTCTCCCGGCGCTCGCGCCAAGTGTCGAATGAGCCGCAGCCGGCACGAGACGTCCACGAGCTCCTTGTGGTGCGCGACAAAGTGCGCGATCGCCTCTTGGGGGACCGTCAGCCTGCGCCTAGAGCCGCTACCGTCTGCCGACGGCGCAGCAGCAGGAGGAGGCGAGGCGGATGCGCCACCCGCCTCGCTCGCGAGCAGCTCGGCACTGTCTGCGTTCGACCTGGCGTCTGGCGCGGCGCGTCCAAGTCCGCCGCACCTCGACAGACGCGGAGACCCAAGTGCCTCGCTAGCGCCGACGACACCCAGCGCCTTGTCCGCGTCAGCAGCGGCAGCGGTCTCAAGGTCGTTGGCGGCCCCACCAGGCTCCACGCTGTTGGCCCGACTCGACGACGTCGGTCCCGCAACCCGCGGGTGCTTGCCGACCCCAGTAGTCGCGGTGGCGGCAGCAGCAGAGGCAGACACGAGGCGCCTGTGCTCCGCGACAGACCTCGGCAGGTCGAAGCGCGCGCAGAAGCGGTAGTACCAGCCCGTGGAGGCCTTGAAGTCCGCCATGCCGCCAAAGTGCGCGGCTCGCGCGCGCGCCTCCTCGCGGATCCTGGCGCCGGACGGAAGGCACCCGAGGAGCTGCTGGGTGCTGATCCACTGGTGCAGCGCGACCTCGAAGCGCTCCGAGCGCGACGACTGGCCTCGCTGCAGCGCATCGCGCGTCGCCGGACCCGCGCGCACGTAGCGGCGCTGCACGCGCTCGGCGTTGGCCTGCCGCCGCCACTTGCGGATCGTGGACTCGTCGACCGCGAACTGCCGCGCCAGGTCCACGTGTCGCACGCGCGGGTCCTGCCGCGCCAGCGCGATGATCTGCAGCCGCTCCGCGTCCGTCAGCCGCCTGCCGGCGCCTTGCCGCCCTCCCATGCTCGCCGACCGTCGCGGCGGAGACGGCTCGTCGGCGCCGACGGATGCACCTTCTCGACAAGACAACGGTCTCGATATCATATCAGACGAATATCTGTTCTCAGAGTGCCGTTGCCAACGCCATGACGAGCCCATCGCACGTCGTCCTCCCTGCAGTATACGACCACGCAGGTTCTGCGCGCCTTGCCGCGCGGTGATTGGCCGAGTCGACCGCATCAGCCGCCCAGGTGCTCCCCCCGCCCTCTCAAGCACGCAGGCGCACAAACACCAAGAGCGATCGCTGCTGCCGCCGCCGACGCGCCGAGCGAGCGACGCGCAGGATGAACCGCCAGGCGCTGGCCGAGGCCACGAGCCTGCACGACGCGCCCGTGCCCGTGTACCTCATGGAGGAGATCGCGAGCGCGACCAAGGCGAGTGCGCGCGAGGCGGAGAAGGTCGCGGACTTCCTCGTCGGCCGCCTCGGCAAGTCCAACCTGAACGTCAAGCTCAAGGCGCTGCAGCTCATCTCGGTGCGCGCTCATCCTGCCTCGGACTCGCGCTGGACGGTCCGGCCCAGGAGCGAGGGTGGCGACGAGGATTGACGCGCGCTCGGCGCCTTGTGCTGTCTGTCATGCGATCGCGTGTCGCGGCCAGTATTGCATCCGCGAGGGCGGCCCGGCGTTCGCGGCCGCCATCCGCGAGGACGAGCAGGAGATCGCCGCGTATCTGCGTGCGTGCGCGCCGCTCGCAATACGCGCGCTGCGCCGCGTCTGCGTCGCCGCGTGACTGACCGCGCGCGTGCGTATGCTCTCTCTCTCTCTCTCTTTCCATCTGCGTCTGCATGCCGGACGCGCGGCCAACAGAGTACACTGGACCGCCGGACCCCGTGTACGGCGACGAGAAGTACCGGCGGATACGGGTCGCGTCGCAGGTGCGTGCACTGCTTGCGCTATTCGCGCCCCTCGGCACGCGCTCGGCGCCGTCGCTGACGCCGCGCCGTCCGCATAGGAGGCGCTTGTGTGCCTGAACGACGGCTTCCTGACGCGCAACGCGCGGGAGGAGCGGCCAGCTCCCGCGGGAGGCGACGCGTGGCAGGCGCCGGCGCCTGGCGGCGAGCACTACGAGCCCTCTGCGGGTGCCTACAACCCCGGCCACGGCGGCCCGAGCGGTCCGTGGGGTCCCGGCGCCGGTGGGTCCCAGCCTCCCGCGGGCGGGGCGGCGGCAGGCCCGCCCTTCCGGCCGCCGCCGTACCAGGACGGCCCGTCCGAATACGGCGGCGGCCAGTCCGGCGGCGGCTTCGGCACGCCCAGCGGCCCTCCCGATGGCTACAACTACGGCGGCGCGAATGGCGGCGGCGCCGGCGGGGGATACGGCTATGGCGCCAACGACGGCGGCCAAGGCAGGTATCCTCCTCCCCCCGCGCAGCAGCAGCAGCAGCAGCAGCGGCAGGCGAGCGGCTTCGAGTCGTGGACGAGCGGCGGCGCGACGGGCGGCGCGGCCAAGTCGACCGGCGCGGGGACGTGGAGCAGCTCGGGGTATCAGCGGAACGAGCCGAGTGCCTCGTCCGAGCCGCGGTACAGCTCGGCGTCCAGCCGCGACAACCGCCCGACCGTGCTGGTTGGGCACTCGCTCAACTTTGCGCGGCCGGGCGGCAGCGCGCCGTACAACCCGAACGTGGGGAGGTACAACCCCGCCGCGGGGGCATCCTCGGGCAGCTACAACCCCAGCGCTGGCCGATTCAGCAGCAGCAGCAGCTCGACCGGCGGCTACGGAGGCAGCGGCGGTGGAGGCTTCGGAGGCAACAGTGGCGGCTTCGGAGGCAACAGCGGCGGCTTTGGAGGCAACAGCGGCGGCTTCGGCAGTAACAGCAGTGGCGGCGGCTTTGGAGGCAGCGGCGCGCGGTCAAACTTTGTGGAGAATACGAGCCGCATCCTGAGCGGCGTGAGCCAGAGAGGCTTCCCGTCCGGTGCGCAGCCGTTCGCGAACGCATCGGCGTCCAAGCTCGGCAAGCATGTTGAGGTGCTCAAGCGCATCGGCAACGAGGCGCGCGAGAAGTGGGACCGGCGCAACATGGACAAGTCGATGGCGTCGTCGCTGGCCGACCACGACGAGCTGCGCGCCGGTCCGCAGGTCGCTGACCGCGGCTTCAACTACCAGCCGACGCCGCCACAAGTCGGTGCGGGCGACGCGAGCCGGTGAGTCCTCACGCGCTCGCTAGATGCTTGGACACGGGCACTAATCGCCACCGGCGCTACCGGCGCGTGCGTCTTCTGCAGAGATTACGAGCGTGGCATGATCGACAGTCTATGCGCGTCGGTCGGGCTGGCGCGCGCGCCGCCCGCGGATGCGCTGAAGCGCTTCGTGGACCTCGCGCAGACGCTCGACTCGCAGACCATCGGCGATATCCTGCTCGACAAGCTGGAGGACCCGACGTGGCAGGTGCGCATCGTGCTCTGCTGCTCCACCGTCCGAGCCGAGCCCGTCGCCCGTCACTAACGCGAGAGATCCTCGGCGCCTCCAGGTTCGATTGAAGGGCTTGTACGTGGTCCTGGCGCTGCTCGAGTCGCCCGGCGCCGATCCGTACGCTGCGTGGTTTGAGGACAACATCGAGGTCATCGAGGAACTGCGCAAGGACAGCAAACCTAGCGTCGTGGCCAAGGCGCGCCAAGTGCTCGAGGCGCTCGGCTTCGAGGTCGAGCGCGAGCAGCGGCCGCCGCCGCGGCGCCGGGCTTCGAGCGGCCGCACCCCGTCGCACACCGCCGGCTCGCCGCCGACCGAGGTTGACTTCCTCGGCTTTGACGGTCTCAGCATTCGCGACGCCCCCGCTGCAGCCGCGCCTCCTGCGCCAGCGCAAGCGGCCACGCCAGCAGAGCTCGACATCTTCGGGTCTCCCCCGACGGCGCCGGCGCAGGTTCCACCGCCCCACGCCCCGATCCCGGCGCAGGAAGTCTCGGTGCGTTCGCTGCAGCTGGCGGCATGCAGCGGGTGAATGACGCGCTTCGCTCACATTGGAATTTGTCGACGTCCACTTCGCACAGCTGCTGGACGGGTTCGACACGCTTGGCGCCTCCTCTGGGCCATCGCATCCTGGCGCGATCCCTCCGCAGCAATACCAACCGCAGTACCCGCCTGAAGCCGCAGGTTTGTACCATGAGCAGGCGCCGCCCGTCGACCCTCGCACCAAGTCGCTGAGCCACCTGGGCAAGGACCTGTTCACCATCGCCAACTCTCCCCGCGCTACTCCGCCGGCGACTGCGGCGGCGGCCGCACACGACGACGGTAGCGGCACTCCAGGCGCCGGCCAGTCAGCGTTCAACTTCATGTAAATCGGAGGGGGGCTGATCGCTCGTCCGACCGCCAGGGCATCGGGGTAAGGCCTGTATAAACAATCCAACGCGTGCGAGCTCTCACCTGGGCCGGACGCGGTCTCAAACGTGTTCCTGGGTCGGGTGGAAGGTATCAATGCACTCGTTACAGCTCGCGAGACACGCGTCTGTCCTTGCCTATGCGCGGACGCGCTTCTTCATCGAGGCGCTGCCTTCATCAAGGCCACCGCCCGAGCGCTTGACCTTCTTGGCTACCGTGGCGAAGCGATCGATGTCCCAAATCTTCTGCTCGATGCGGTTGTACGGGCCGTTGAGGATCACCATGACCTTTGTGTCCCGGTGGTATGACAGACCCGTGATGAGCTTGGGCGTGATGAGGAAGTACTGCGGCAACTTGCTGCCGCACGATGACTTCGTGATCCGATGGAACACCTTGCGCTCGTTGTACACGTCCATGCCTTGGTTGATCTCATCCACGACGCGGAACGGACACTTTGTCAAGCTCTGCAGCGCCATCAGGTACATGATGGTGCCCACCGATTTCTCCTGCCAGCAGCCGCAGCACGTGCGTCAGTGCTGCCACCTATTGACTATTTATCCCCGACTCGGTTCGTCGCAACGTACGCCGCCTGACTGCTCCTCTGCCGTCATGGTGGACAGCTTTGTGTTCTTCCGGAATTGTGCGCGACGTTGGATGCCCCACTTGGAGATGTCCTGTCCGAAAATTGGCAGTGGCAACACCGTCGGTTGAAGTTAGTTAGCGACACGGAGACTCGAGACCGCTTGGCCAGAACGAGCACGCACCGAATCTTCGTCGTCAAGCACGATTTCCCCGACGCAGCCAATGTCCTGGAAGAATTCCTTGAACGACGCGTCGATCTGGCTCACTACTTGCTTCAACCCCGAGTGCCACGACTCCTACAGCATCGAGCCAACAGCAGATGAGCAAGCGCACTGCTCTCCAAAGCAACAGCACCGACGAGAGATCGAGTGCATGGCGCACCTTCATCCCGTTAATGAGGTCTTCCCCGTTCGTGACACCCTCTTCGAGGGCCTGAAGATCCGCTTCCTCCACCTCGATCTCCCGACTGATGCGCTCGTAACGCTCTCGGATGGTGATGTCGCCACGGAAGCAGTCCAGCGCACTGCGGTTGTTCTCGATCTTGCCACGCAGCTCTTCGAGGTCTTCCGACAGCGTCCCGAACTGTTCCTCGAACTCCTCGAGAGGTGCCTCTTGCTGAGCTCGTTGCTTGTGCTTCATCGCCTTCTTGGCCATCGCCATGAGGTTCTCCTTCGCCATTTTGTATGCCTCTTGCAGCGTCCTGGCAGACAATAGTGAGACACACGCAGCGTAAGATCCTCGTCACGGACATTCTCCAATCAGGTCGGCTAGCAACCTACCTGATCGTCGCTTCGGCGTGTCTGAGCTCCTTCTGCGTCAGCTCCACGCGGACTTGTTGGGCACTCATCCGGAGTGTGGCCGACGCGTCACGAGCGCTACAGCCTAGAAGATCCTGCGTGAGCTCAAGGCATTCCTTGAGCTGGCGCGCTTGCCTATCGGGTGATAATGGGAATAAGCTGGCTGTCAGTACAGAATCACTCCAAGTATACCGTCGTCGCGCGCGACGTACTTGGCGGCCTGGTTCTTGAGCTTGCGCGCCAAGGCTTCCTCCTTGTCCGACACGTCCTGCGACACACCCATGCCCAGCTCAGTGAGAGTTGCTCAGCATCTCACAACAGCAGACGCGGCACATACGCGCGCCAGTTCGCTGCGCAGACTGTAGATCTTGTTGTCTGCCTCGGCGATTTTCTCTTCCATGCGCAGCATTGCCTTGAGCTGCGAGCGGATATCAGTGATGCGATGCATGGACTGGGTCCTGGCCTCTGCGAACTCGCGCTCCTGGTTCTTGAGCGCCGAAATCTGGACGCCATCAATATTGGCATCGTTAGAGAGCATCGAACGACCGTTCGTCACAGCTGCGAGGACGTTCGCGCACCTCTTCCTTGATGGACGTGGCCTTCGCCGCATACTCGTCCAGCAACGCCTGCATCTGCGCCTTCTCCTCCTCGTTCGAAGAAGATGAGGCAAGCAGCCGCGGGTTCTGCAAGTCGTTGGTTCTCGTCGTCACGTTGCGGTTGCCGTACTTGGAGACTGAGAGGGTAGCGATAAACGGTTAGACACCATCGAGCACTGTGTTGCTCATTGCGGATTCCTTGCCTGAGGTCACGTATTTCTTGTACGGCGTCACAAGCGCGGCGCGACGCTCGGAGCCCGAGATCGCGGTGAAAATGTCTACGCCCTGATTGATGATGTTCTCGGTTTGGTTCGTGCCCACCAACACCGTGTGCAGACCGCCATGAGCGCGAAGCGCCTCATGAATCACATCCGGCGCCGTCACGAGCTGGAGCCGTAGTGGTATCGCCGGTCAGTTTGCACTTCGCCTGAGCCGATACGATACGGCCTGCATTACGCACCTCGTCCAAGAAGCCGGTGATACCAAATTCGTCCCGGTATCTCGCCATTTGCTCGCTAGTGTACGAGCGATTGATTGGGCTACAGTGACCGCCCTCGACGACGAAAACCGATGCGCGAATCTCCCGGCCAGATGACCTGTCGCTTTTCAGTCCATCCAGGATCGTCTTGTAGTCGTCGTGGGTCTCGGTAATGAGCAATGTCATGACCCACTTCGGAAGTGTGTCCTCGACGTATTTGGCGTGAAGCGGATCGGACACCTTCATCTGTGTCGCCGCACGTATTATGTTAGACAGTCGATTGAACCAACGCAGCCAATTTGTGTCGGTCGACGCATGTACCTCGAGGACAAGTGGCCCCCACACCTTGCGCTTGAGTAGATGTTGGTTCCGCTTGATCCACTCCGCAGCGAGGATCGAATCAGGATCGAATCGCTTCAGTACCAGCTTACGCTGCACGTCTTCGTCTCCCAGTCTGTTCAGCTTGTCGGTCACGCGGCGCGCTTGTTCCTCGATCGAGGCGAGGTCTCGCGCCAACACTTCTCGCTTGCTTGAAATCTCGGCGTGCTTCGACAAAGAACAGCACGAGGGTCAGGTCTATTGCGCCAACTTTTCGCAATCGATCAATGGTCCAGTTCCTACCTCCATTTCGCGCTCGCGTTGCTCCTTCTCGATCTCAGCCTTTTGGCGCTTCAACTCGTTTCCATCCTGCATCGCCGCACGCGCTCGTCTCCACTGTTTAGAAACGAAGTCGTCAGAGCTTTGAATAGATCTCCTTGCACGAACAAGCTGGACATTGCTATCTGGTGCCATCCGCATACCTCTTCAACATCTCCTTCGAGCTTCTCGAGCCTCTTGCGAGATTGGTTGTGGTGGTTTCGAAGCTCTTTGATCTCAGAGGCTGTCTTGCTCTGTGCCACCTCCAAGTTTTCAATCTGCACATCGAACGGAGCCACCAGAGATTACTCGATGAGCCATAGCAGAGCGAAAAAAGAGTGGAGTCACTGGCGTACCAATTGCTTCTGCCGCTTGATCTTGGCGTCAGCGTCGTGCTTTTCCTGTTCAGCAATCTCTTTCCTGGTTTATGAAGTCACCAATACTCTTCTCGGTTAGTGTGTGCACAATCCTGTGCAGGAGAGTACGCACACAAGCACGTACTTGGCTTTTAGCTCATCCAGTCGAGCTACCTCATTGTCCACCAGCTCCTCAAGTGGAGCGATTCGTTCGCGTTTGGCTTTCTGCAACCATAAATGCGCCATTGTTAGCGCTCGCAACCGAGACTGGCGCATATCGGCAAGAGAGCAGCAACTAGCGCAACCCACGTCCATCTCATCTCGGCACCGCTTCTTCTCTTGCTTGAGCTCCTCGACTTCACGCTTCATCTCTTCGAACTCGAGCCATAAGCATTTCTTCTCCATCAACTCAGTCTGTACGAGGGGACGACAACACATTGCGTCAATCAACTACACTAGAAGGCGAGTGAGGCTATCCTAATGGAGCCATTGCTGCTGACCTCCTTGATACGAGTCTCGTGGTCGACGATCCGCTCGACATCGCGTTCTAGGTGCCGACACTCCGTCTTCTTGTGCTCAAGCGCGGCACGGACTTGCTCCAAGTCCTGGCGACATCGAACATGCAATAGCGTGCTCGGTGAGTTACCATGAAGTTGTACAGCGGTATCCATGATAGCGGGAAGCGTACCCGCGCCTTGTCTCGCATATCGGTCTGCATTTCGATCAGTTCATCGTGCTTGGCTGCCAGCTCGCCGTCCATGATGGCGGATTCGGTAGCCTTCAGCAGCTGCATAGGGTTCATGCGCGAGAACTCGCCAACCTTGTCCTGCGGCAGGAACTGGCACAGGTTGTCGATCTGGATTTTGGCGGTCTCCATGAGCGACAGCACCTTCTTGAGCGTTGAATCCCGTCCATTGAGCATCCATGTGCTGCGGTTGTCGCGAAAAATGTTGCGTCGAATAATCGCATTGCCACTATCGAAGTAGAGCTCGATCTGCTCAAAAGCAGGAGTGGCAGTGCATCACCGCGAACGGGTTCCATCAAAAACTGCGGTCGCATCAGACAGATGAGGGACGCAGCGCACCTCGGTGTATCCGGCCTCCTTCTCATGGCGCACGAACTGCCCCACCTTGTCAGCGCGGCCGAGTAACTGCACCGGGATACATTGACTCCACGTTAGCGCACATTGCCAGGATCCGCCACGCTAGCCTCACGGAAGGATCGCTATCCTCTCGACGAGCCCGATAAAGCTTACTTTGGTGCTGCCGGCGAGCCCGACGCAGAGCGCGCAGACGATGGAGCTCTTGCCCGTGCCGTTCGGTCCGAGGATCAAGTTGAGGCGCGGACCGGGGAAGAACTCGGCGTCGTTGTAGGTGAGGAAGTTGTGCATCTTGACGCGGAAGATGGAGCCGTCCACGAACTCGCTCGAGGAGCCGGAGGTCTCCAGATCCACGTCCGTTGCCGGCATCGTGCCCCGGCCTCGCCTGCGCTTCGCCCGCGCTCCGCCCGCGCCTTTGGGTTTCTGGTTTTCCCGCGGAAAGCGAAACGGGGCCTTAATAGTAGTGGCACACACCATACTGTGGATCTGTGGCTGCAAAGTAGTGTCCATTCGGACATTCGCGTCAAATCGAACCCTATGCTAGGTAGCTCGGGGAAGTGGCCGCGCAAGCGTCAGAGTCGCATGGCGACCAAGGCGATGGCCACGACGGCACGGCGGCTGCCGCGCTGGGCGGCGGAGCAGCCTGCGGGCGCCAAGTGCGTGCGCTCGTGGCGTAACGCCGTGCTGAAGCAGATCTCCGAGCGGCAGGCGGTACTGGGCTCCGTCCCCGTCCGCAGCAGCAACACGTTGCTCATGCCGCACGTGGCGCAGGCGGACTTCACGGACTTCGAGCTCATTTTCCTGGGCACGAGCGCCGGCTCGCCTTCAGTGCGCCGCAACCCGACGTCCGTGTGCCTGCGCCTGGCACACCAGAACTGGATGTTCGACTGCGCCGAGGGTAGCCTGCGGCAGCTCATGAAGAGCATCATCCGCGTGCCGCTCACCAACAAGTTCTTCGTCACGCACCTGCACGGCGACCATGTCTACGGACTACCGGGCATCCTGTGCACGCTGGACAACCACAACGCCTCGTACGTCGATCCATCCACACGCAAGCGGGCTCCGAGACCCATCCACGTCTACGGACCGCTCGGGCTCTTCACATACCTCAACACGGCGCTCGCCACGAGCAGCACGCGACTGGCAAACCTCAAGATCACCGTGCACGAGCTCACGTCGCCCGATATGCTTAAAAACATGTCAGCACACGAGAAGTTCATGCGGCGCGCACCGACTCACCCGGTGCGTTGATGGCGCGCGATCTTTGCGGCTTGAGGAATCGAGCTGCCTCTCACCCACAGTGCCATGGAGCAGAGCCTCAAGCGCGAGACCATCCGCGCAGAGTTTGACGGCAATGGGTACGTGTGGAATGTGCTGGACGACGGCAAGATCTTTGTCCGCGCAGCCGAGTTGAAGCACACCGTCACGTGCTTCGGGTACGTGATTGAAGAGCACGAGATCCCAGGGAAGCTGAAGTCGGACGAGCTTCTCCGGCGCGGCTTGCCTCCGGGGCCGCTCTACCGCGAGCTCAAGCTCGGCAACAGCGTCAAGTTGCCCAGCGGCGAGATGATCCATGGATCAGAAGTGATTGGACCACCCGCGCGCGGACGGAAGGTGGTCATTTGCGGCGATAGCTCGGATTCGTCGCGTCTGTTCGACATCGCCCAATCCTGTGACGTAGGTTGCTTCGCTTCGATTGGCCAGTCCGGATGCTCGCAGCTTACACCGCGTTCATCTCCCGGCTCTCATACGCGCAGGTCCTCGTGCATGAAGCCACTCTAAGCCACGAGATGCTCCGGCAGGTACGGACCCGAACTTGTGCCGAAGCGATTGGTAGAGAGTGAACGCTAAGCTTGCTCCTGTTCATTCCAACGAGCAGGCGGTTTCTCGAGGACACTCGACCGCTAGCATGGCCGGATATGCGGCCAAGAAGATGAACGCGACGCTGCTCGCGCTGACGCACTTTAGCCATCGCTTCCGTCACTGGACGCCGGACTACCGGTCAATCACGACCATGCACCTCGCGCTCGAGGCACAATCGGCGTTTGGTAAGCGCGCCATTATTCCCGCGTCCGACTTCCTCCGCATCCCGGTGCCTCGACCTCCCCACGAGTGACCTGCTGCAGTGATCTCGGCACTCGTGCTGTCTGCGAGTTACTCGAGGACGTAGAGCGGGGCTGGAGATAGAATATGGCGCGTCGAGCGATTACCCGTGCGTGCCAAGCGAGCATCAGGCACCAAATACACATACATTTCCATCCTCGAGCCAGACACCGCCAAAAGCGGGTGCGAGCCCAACAATGTGACGCGCTCACAACTCGCCGAGGAGCGCCGTGACGTCTTCGACGGTGAGGTCGCGGTCGTTTTTGTTCAGGATGGCGCGCACCGATTCGGACATGGTCGAGTTCTTGATCGAGATGGTCTTGTCGACGAAGCTCGGGAGGCGTTCCTGGTTGGCGTCGACCCAACGCAAGTACGTGAGCGACTGCTCCGGCGTCAGGATGGAGTGCAGCATCTCCGTGTGCCGCTGCACAGCCTCCGACCGCTGCTCCAGACTCTTCTTGAGCTTGCTCAGGTAGTTCTGCGAGAGCCGAGCGTCATCGAACGTCAGTCAATCAGATGGGCGGCTATGAGTGGCGCTCGTCTCGTGAGCGTACCACAGCCAAGGCGACACGGCGACGCTCGGACTTGCTTGCCTTGGCTTCACCGGACCTGAAGAACATCCATTCGTGAGTCCATATGCATCGGGTCCTCGCTCCGACAGCATCAAGTGACTTACTTGTAGAGCGACTTGAGCTTCTCGTCCTGCTCGTACGTGAGCGAGAGGTCGCTCGTTAGCGTCGGCCACAACGTGTCCTTCTTCACAATGGCGGGCGTCTTCTTCTTCTCCGTGGTGTCGGGTCCATTTGGCTTGGCCGCCATGTTGCTCGCCTCGTCGAAGAACACGTCGTCCTGGAGGCTCAGCCACAGGAGGAAACGGCAGTAGGGCGGAAGAAGCAAGTTGTCCAGCTGACGGAAGTTATAGTCCTTGACTGCGAGGCGTTCCTGCAATTGAAGGGGCATCTCCGCGTTAGAGCGCGTGTGGCTGCTCCAGTGACGAGGAGACAGGGATCGTACCACACTGTTCGGACCAAAGCGCTCCTGGATGAGCATAATGCCCTGGCGGATCTTCTCGGCGACGGTCTGCGCGAGTGCAACCACGACACGGCCGCAGATCAGCTCTGTACAGCGAACAGGTCGACTACACTGCAAAGACCGACCTCCTCAGATCCGCCATTCTTGAGATCCTCGGCCAGGCCGGCCAAGATGTCTGAGCGCACGCTGCTCAGCGCCTCGTCGGCGCGCTCCAGATGGCTGGCGCGCGTCGCATCGATGCTCTCGGTCAATTGCGACACCTGTCGCCGCCTCGAGTCAGTTTTGTGCTGCCACAGCCGGGATGCGTTGCCGCCCTTTGCTCCGCTCAAAGCGGCGCGCTCACCTTCTCTTCCAGAAGTTCGAGGTACTGCTTCTTGCGGCGGCGACTCTGGCGAGCAGACTCCCGGTTGCGCGCGAGACTGAAGCGTCACAGTGCCGTCAGTGCCAGCGGGACGCGCTGGAGGCGAGCAATCAGGACGCACCGGCGCTGCCGCTTCTCGTCCGTGTCGGCGCTGGTGCCGTTGTTGTCGTCCTCGGCTGCGGCTGCGCGCACTCCGGCGCTCTCGGCCGCTCCGAACGAGTTCTGCATTTGCTGGAACGACGAGACGGCCGCTGATCCGGCCGCGGGTCCGCTCGTCGACTGCGCGGGCTCCCCGAAGGCGCGTTCGTGGGGCAAAGGGGCTGCGCGACTCACCGCGAACGGCTCGGCCGTCGCCGCGGCGCCAACCGGCGGCGCGGACATGCGCTCGGCCGTCACATCAGCCGACAGGAAATAGCTCAGCAGGTCGTCGTCCTCGGGCGTCAGGTCCATGGCGGTGGCGGCGGCGAGCGGACGGGCAGTGCCGACGGGCGGGGCGGAGCGGGGGAGTGGCGTGGCGTTCGAGTGTGCTGATGCACTTCTCGACAGAGTCGCGTCAGCGCGCGAAAGTCAAATACAAACGCAAACTATAACGGAATGCGTGCGTACTAGCAAATCGTACTTGCATTCCACGCACGTGGTAATACCAGAGGGAGCATGCATTCGTCGAGCCTGATACCCGTGCTCTGCTCAGAGAAACACCTACTTAGTCGGGGTATTGGGTATCGGAAGGATTTTCGAGAGAAGCACGCCTTACTTGCTCTGGCATCGAGGAAAAGCAACGGTTGATACAGGTTTCAACGATTGTCGTGAGTGATGGTGTCGGCGCTTTACGACGGAGAATCTCGGGCATTCATTTCTCAAGAAAGTGCGGACCGGAGGTCAACCCGAGCAAGTCGCGAGCGCCATGGCCGACACGCTGAACGCGCCGTCGCTGCTGAGCGAAGCGAGTGACTCGGAGGTCGAGGTGAACTCGCTGTGCGGGAGCGAGCTCGAGATGGAGATGGCTTGGGGAGAGGGACCCATCGCGCCTCTGCGCACCGACGCGCCGGTTGACCAGGGAGTGCCGAACGAGCGCTCCAACAGCCGAGGCAACGGGTCGGCGCGCGCGCGTACCCCGCAGAAGCGTGGGAGCCAGTCACCGCTGACGCGCAGCAAGCGTCTGATCAACATCCACCCGATCCGGTCGGTGCCGTACCTCCCCTCGCCCAATGAGCTACCTGTTGGTGTGCGCAAGCAACAGCGCTGGTTCAACGGTTCGTGTTGCGGACGCTTGGCTTGGAGAGCAAGCTGTGAAACGAGACGACTCATTGTACTCGGACGTGGAGACAGACCACCACTTCGGCAACCGCGCAGCCTCAACGCGCCTGGAAGATCTCATGGAGCACATGCAGATCAACGTCGAATGGCGGTACGCGCGCCAAGCCTCTTCCACCCCGCGACGCTATTAGCGTATGCTGATCTCGCGAACATTCTTGTGCAGATCGAACTTCCAGAAGCTCGCAGAGCCGCAGAACGAGGAGTTGCAGACTGCCTTTCGCAAAGGTCGCGTCCCAATGGCGCCGCAAGGCAACAACATGCACCCCCGAGCGCGCCGCCGCGACGACTGGAACCGTACGCGCAGCCTGGCATGTTTCACGAGCGTCTGGTGTACTAAGCAAGCCTGGAACGCGGGTCTGATGGGGACAGATGCGGAAGAGATGTTCCTGCGCGTCGACCGACGCGCGCGGACGTTGATGCTTCGCTCGTTCACCGCGTTTGCGCCGTTCATCGAGGCTGTCGAGTACATGGTGCTGCACTTTGTTCAGGTGAGTGCATGCTTGTGAAAGGTGTTCGATACACGCCGTCTCGCTGATCGAACTCATTTGATTGTCTCAGTGGAAGGAGGCGCCGTCGGAGCTTGAGGTCGCGGTGCCTCTTTTCCGGATCCTGGCGCACCCGATTGAGCTGCTCCAAGTGTCGGAGAAGGACGTTCGCCTGGTGCTCCCGCTCATGGACTCGGCATTCCATCGACTTATCATCCACAGCGTGTGCCAGTTCTACGGCGTTCGGTCGCGAAGTAAGCTCGGCATCGATCGTCCAGGGATGCCAGCGTACAGCAATGAGGTGCTCATGCCAAGTTGTGTTGATGTGGTTGCAGCGGAGGCGAGCCGCCGGTTCAACACCAAGATCATGGTGCTCAAGAGCCCGAAGAAGAAGCTGTCGGAAGACGAACTGTCGAAGAACTCGCTGTGCGAGTTCATCCGCGAGACGCGCATCATGAAGCGACCCGAGCGTTCTTTTGGCGCTGGCGCTCCGGAAGCGCAGCCCGAGGACGCGCTGGAGCTCAAGTCGAAGGGCAGTGAGTGCAGCGATGGCTTTTGCTTGGTCGACGCGCCTCAGATGTGAAGTGTAAGCGTGCGTGGCGTCACCTGGCGTGTTCGGCTGCATGTTTCGTGTTTGACGCCAGACGAAGAGGACCTCGACCTGGCGCAGTGACCGACCGCTACCTGCAGCGCGAATCGAGTGCACTGCGCTCGTGTTGCCACCGCCGCCGCCGCCGCCGCCGCAACAGCAGCAGCAGCAGCAGCAGTAAGGGCAGCAGTAGCAGCCCACTTGTACACCAAACGAGAGAGAACGAGCTGCCTCCGAGCAGTTGACTTGGCTTCCTGGCAATGCCAGGAGGGTTGCGCCGTGCGTATCTGGATCCCTGGTTTCCATCTTCGGATGGATTCCTTGGTGGCTTCAACAGGAATCTGGGAATACACTGGATTTCACTATGATCCGCTTGCACCCTCCCTCCGAGGTTTTACTAGTGTCCGTCAATAAAACCTCGTGCCGTCATCTCGACGCTCGCGTGCGAGTTGAGGTTCCTGCGAGCGCAAAAGCCAAGCGGAAGGAACGACTTCGCGCCAAGCCCCTCCCTTCCTCCCTTCCCGGCCGAGGCGCGTCGCGTCGAGAGGATGGAGGAGGGAAGCGCGGGCGCGACGCTGGCGCCCAAGACGCAGGAGGAGCATGTGGTGGCCACGGAACCGCCGGTGCCTCCGCCAGCGGCGTCCACACCAAGCGGCGGCGACGACTCCCCTGCGGTCAGCGAAGGCGAAGAACACGCTTCTCAGGATGCGCCAGCGAGCGAGCAGGCAGCGACAGGTGAGCAGGCGCACGAACCCCACGCAGCAGCGAGCGTCGACTCCCCCACCGAGGAAACCGCCAAGGTCCCGAGCATCCCGGCTCCTCTGCTCTTACCGCTCGAAGAAGTACCCGAGAACGGACACGGTCCGGCCGGCCTGGATGGACCGAACACGAGCTATGTGATTGTCGACAGCGTGGTCGCAACCCCCGAGGGAACCATCCATGCGACGGTGGACATGACGTCGCCGTCGGCGGTCGCAACGCACGCTATCACAGATGGCAACGGACCGAGTGGACCTTCCTCGAACGACCAAACAAACGGGGACACGGATACAGAGACCAATGACGACGTGAGCGAGACTCCAGCAGAGACCGAAGACGGCGCGGAGAAAGAGAAGGCGAAGCTGGGCGAGGGCGAGGGCGAGGGCGAGGGCGAGGATGGAAGCGGCGAGCACGCAACCATCAAAGAGGTCATCGAGTCCTCTGATAGCCCCAAAGTTCCACCAACAGACGAGAAAGTGGAGCAGACACTTGCGCGCATTCGAGACAAGTACGTAGCGTGTTGTTGGTCATCGTCGGGTGGCGTGGTTGACTGATCCTCGCTTCATGGCGTGCGCAGATTGCCATGCGAGTCCGCGGAAATGCTGGCATCTGGCGAGATCCTGGTTCTGCCGAAGGGGTGGACCACTCGGCAATCCAAGACGAATGACGGCAAGACGTATTATGTGTCGCCGTACGGCCACACGCAATGGCTGCGTCCTCCCATGAAGACAGGTGCGCCTGACGGTGTGTTGTTGTCCTGATGATGGTGGCATCTGCTGACACTTTACCGCTTGTTCACTGTGAAAGGTGTCACGTACAATTGGATCCACGAGATCGAAGTGACCTTTGGCCCTGGCCGACTCGGCTTGAACTTGAAGCAAATTGCTGCGTTACCCGGAACGGAGTTCACCGATGTACAAGTTCACATCGCGGAGATTTACAAGGTACAGCGTGATTGGCACGCCGAGATTGCGTTGAAATCCTTGATCTAGTCTCTAACCTCGTGTACATTGTGCAACAGTTACCGAACGGGATGGCAAGTCCGGCAGAAATCTACAACTGGAGCGTGAAACCCGAGAAGTAGGCGATGTTCACATGTTGCGTCGGTATGTGGGAAACTGCTAACGGGTTTCTTGCGTGGGTCTCTCTAGGCGCCTTCAAGTCGGAATGCGGATGACTACGATGAACGGAATCCCTTTGACTGGCTATACCTACTCGGAAGTACTCGAGCTGCTCAGCCGGATGGCCCGGCCCGTTCGTATCAAGTTTGCAGACGTCTCCAAGGGCATTGTGGTACGTGTCCACATCCGGGTTCTTGGCGCAAAGACGCGTCTCAGCGGAATTGAAATATTGATGCTAATGCTGAGATTGACTTGTTCAGGGACGTGTTGAAGAGGAGCCCCCCGAGGAAGAGACGCAGGAGCAAATTGAAGCACGCGCCGCAAGAAGAATGCAGAGCGATCTACAACTGGAGTACTTGCGTATTTTGGTCGCCCACGAATTGCACGATGAGGTGTGGGGTGTGTCCAAGAAGCGGATGATGAAGAAAGCGCTGGAGATGGACCGAAAGTTCAGCATGCTGTCGTCGGCGATTGAAGAGCTGGAGTCATATCACAATGGACTCGAGAAGGAGCGTGAAGATCTGACCGCGGAAACCGAGCAACTGCGAGAGATGATGGAGCAGCTAAGGCGTCAAGAGGCTGGCGAAGTCGAATCCCCGGAAGTCATCAAAAGCGCAGAACTTGTCGCCAGGAATGCCGCGCTGACCAAGGAGATTGAGGAGATCATCGTCGAGAACGAGGAGCTACGGAACGAGCGTGTTGTCATCGAAGAATCCTTGGACGAGGTTCAGAAGGAACTGGATGAGTACGCAGACTTTGATATCGAGAGCGGTGAGTTCGAGATCAAGTTCTTCTCTCAAGCTTTCCTTGGGTCGCTGGTGCAGCGAGGCTCGATCGACACTCGTGCTGAGGATGCGCGCGAGCGTTTGCTGGAGAAGGTGAAGAGCCAACGCGACCACTTGCGAGAGGAGCTCGAGATGGAGGAAGAGCGGTCCAAATTTGTGGAGTCGGAAATCGCGCAGATCCGCAAGCAAATGGCGGTGGCGGCCGCAGCTTCGAAGCGGGAAGACGATATGATCAGCGGTCACCGGCCGCCTCAACTTGTGTTCCTGGAGAACAAGATCGGGCTTCTCCGCAAGAACTTGGTAAGTGGTTGTCCGGCCTGTTGCAAGTGCTCTGCGTCGCTAACGTCTCGTGCGTGTTGCTTTGGTGGACAGCGCGAAACCGTTACAGGGATCGCAAAAGCAACGAATATTGGCGACACGCAGCAGGCGGAGAATTTGTCCTTCCGGCGAGCGGCGCTCAAGGACGACTTGAAGAACGCGCTCGACGAGATGCAACGAATGGAGAACGAGCTGAATTTGTTCTCTGGTATCAACCGCGGCGTCACGGAGTATGGTCCAAGTATCCTGGACGAGGATACCGTGAATGAGGCGGTGAACGTCGACCTGGCCCCCCATGAGCGGGTTTCCGAGTCGCCCCGACTTCAAACCAAGCTGGCAAGGCTACAGGCTCGTCTGGTACGTCAGCAGTTTGAGCTACCAGTGTGCTTCGGCGCCTCTTGCGCATCGAACTCATCCTGTCAATGTCTTTGTTGGCTGTCCTTTTAGCACGAGACTGTGCAGCAGCTTGCCAAGGCAGCGTCAGAGCGCAATGATTCGAGGGTTGACGAACTTCGTATGCGGCGGGCACAGCTCAAGGATGAGATGAAAGTGGTACAGGACTCGTTCCAGGAGCTGACGAACCAGACGCTGAACGTGTCGGCAAGGCAGAAAGATGCATACGTTCGGCCATCGGTCTCTGTGAGTGATTTCCGGGCATCAATGATTCGACCGTCGATCGGCCGCGGTTCCTCGGGGCAGCTCGACGCGCCGCGCTACAGCCGCAGTAGTAGCAGCGCATCGATGGCGTCGGTGCCGCAGTCAGTGGACTCGTACCAGCCTTCGGCGCCGGTCAAGGAAGGTTCGCTGCCGTCTATTAGCGGATTGCTGCTGAAGCACCCGACGCACTCGAACGAGAAGGGCATGTTCGGCAACATGTCACTGCGTGGCGTCCGTGAGCGGTGGTGCGCCATCGACCCCGCTGGATGTCTCCGCTACTACAAGCGCAAGGGCGACCGCGAACCACGTGGCGCGATTCCGCTGAACATCCCGTCGCTCGAGATTGTGCACGGCAAGGAGGTGGGCAAGCCGAACGAGTTCATGATTTGCTCGGCGACGCATCAGACGCGCATGGGTGCCAAGAGCCGGGAGGACATGCTGCGGTGGGTAGCGGCGCTTGAGCAGGCGCACACGGTGTTCATGGAGCAAGCGCCGAGCCGCGGGTCGTCGGACAAGAAGGCTCCGGGCCGCCAAGAAAGCGTCGGGTCAGCTGGCGATGTGGCGACTTCCCCTGCGTCCTTGGAGATCGCGAACCGCGTCTCGCGCGCGACGCTCGGGTTCTAAGCCGGTTGCTTTGTCGACTTGGCTTCGGACGCCAGAGCTGTGGAGGAATGCGATCCGCAAGGCATCGTGCGTGACTCTCGAGTTCGGCGTAGACGTATTTACTAGCCGAGTTCTGGCCCGGGCCAGACCGAAAGCTACTAATGCCAGAGTCCACTGGCAATCCACAAGCGTCCGGCCGCATTGGCTGGTGCGTCAACGTGCATGCGACCGAGCAGTTCCTTCGATGTATGCGCCGGTATAGCATGCGTGATGTGTCGGCCGCTCTCCGGACGCGTCGCCCATGGCGCCGTAGCTCACGCGCTCATTCATGCACGAGCTTGAGTGCTCGATCGCCCCCAGGTCCTTTGGCAGAGCGTTCGACTTGGTGATCAATCCTCTCGAGGCAGCTCGCGCTGTAATGTCACTCAGTCGAATCGTAAACGGCGTCAAAACGTCACTAAAACGAAGTAGCCTGTCGGCGCCGCCTTCCGTCCCGCCCAAACGCGCCGCCGGGCGGACGAAGCGAGCCACCAACGAACGAACGGCATCGGCGGCCGAGAGGAAAGGACGCGCCAAGCCCAGGGCCGAGAGCGAGCAAGGCCGACCGGCGCTCGCGTAGTCACGAGGGAGAGGCCGCCCCCGCGCCGCCGTCCCGCCCACGGCCATGTTCCGCGCGCGCAAGACGGTCGAGGTGCCGTCCAAGCGCAGCACGGGGCTGCTGAGTCCGCGCGCGGAGGACCTGCTTGGCGCGACCAAGCGCCAGCGACTGTCCATGGCGCCGTACACGGCGGCAGCCTCGCCCGCTGGCGCTGGCGACAGCGACCGCGCGGGCGAGCGCCGCGGCCGCCTCGTGGTGGACTCGCCCGAGTGCGCCATCGAGCTGGCCGACGGCCTGCCCGCCGCCGTGAGCGAGGAGCTACGCAAGGAGTGGCCGGCCATGGGCGCCAGCGACGCTCGCCGGTACGCGCAGCCACCGGTGCTGTCGTGCCGCGCGCGCGTGCCCTCGGCGCGGCACCGCTGCGGCGCGCAGGTCGTGCGCGTGTACGTGTTTGTGCTGCGCGCCAAGGTGCTGCTGTGGCGGCCGGAGCGGCGGCAGGTCGTGTCGCTGCCGCTGCCCGACGAGTTGGAGCGCGACGAGGTGCTGCAGCCGTTCCTGCTGTCGCTGTACGGCCAGAGTCTGTCGCTGCTCATGGTTGGCCGTAGCGGCAGCGTGCTCTTCTGGGAGGACATTGAGCTGCCGTACGACAGCATCCCGCTGAGCGTCCAGATCCCGCTGCAGCCGCTCGAAACCGTCATGACGCACGCCGACGCGGTCATCAGCCGCGAGGACAGCGAGGAGGCCGGCGAGCAGGACGCCGCAGGCGAGGCGGCGGCCGTCGGCGTCGTGTGCTGGAGCAACCAGGGCAGCGTGTGGGAAGTGGCTATGGACGACCGCCGACTGCGCGTGCGCGCGTTCGAGAAGCAGCAGCCCGGACTCCTCGCTGGACTGACCAAGTCGGTCACGAGCTTCTTCTTCTCGGGCTCGGCGGCCAGAAGCAGCGCGTCGGGAGCCAGCGGCGGCGGCGGCGGCATCGCGGGGCTCATGGGTGGCGGCGGCGTCGCCGGCGAGGTGGACCCGCAGCAGCCGATCCAGTACGCCAAGGCGATTCCGTCCGCAGTCGGGAGCGACGAAGCCCCCGGCGACGATGTCGGCGACGCAAAGGCAGACCTCGTGGTGCTGTACTCGAACGGAGTGGTCGAACGCCGCCAGTTCAGCGCTAGCGATGTGCTCGACTGCTCGTACACGACGACGTGGACCTTCGACGCGGCGCGCGTGGCGCTCGCGTACTTCAGCGACACGTTCCCTCGCTCGCACCTCGCCAAGATCTCGGTCGCCGCGGTCCCGTACGTGAACGACACGCGGCTGTCGCTCTTGGTTGCGTTTGTGTGCGCGCCGAAGGACAAGGCGGGAGAGGCAGGATCGACTATGGACGCGGAGGCGAGCCAAAACGCAGCGTTGCCACGGGTCAAGTACGTTCTGTTCCAGTTCGCCATGCACGACGGGCCTCCGGAGCCCGAGTGGGCGTGCATCCTGGACTATGAGCCCGTCTACTCGGACGAGTACCACAGAGACGAGCAAGCGAGCGGCCGGTTCTTCCATGTCGAGAGCTTCTCCATCACCAGCAACGCCCTCTACCTCGTCTGGCCGATGGCGTCGCCCATTCAGGTGTCGACGATCCTACTCCCGCATCCCGAGCGCGCGCGGCAGTCGAGCGTTCGCTCGGCCGCGTTCTCTCTCCAGGGAATCCAGCACCAACAATCGACGTTCGCGTTCGGCGCGCGCGTCGACGAGGACGACGCGAGCCACGTCGGCAGCCCTGCAAGTCGCGGCGCTGTCAAGGGTTCGCTGTCGTTCTTGCTGCTGGAAACCGGCGGCAGCCAGTCCCTCTCGGGCTCTCTCTGCATCGCGACGGCGTCCAACATGCAGCGCGTCGAGCGCGCGTCGACCAGCGCTCGGTCCCGGTCGAGACGTGCTACTACCGGCCAGAAATCCAGCGGCGGCGCCGCGGCCGACCTCTCGTCGCACTTTGTGCCTGAGCATTTGGACGTGGAGGAGTACGTCGGCGTGCTGCTCGCGCACTTCCAGCGCGACCCGCTCGCGACGGCGCCGCTGCGAGTCAACAGCCAGGACGTGAGCACCGTGGCGCAAGCCGTGGTCGCGCTGGACATGCAGATCCTCGACGCCCGGCCGTCGTCCGGCCTGCGCTGGGGCAAAAATGACACTCGCGAGCAGCGAGACGAGCTCGTGCACGCGTCCGAGCTGTCGATCATGACACCCAAACTCGTCAAGTACCAGCTAGAAGAGAAGCGGGCGAGGCACGCGGAGCTCATGCGCTTCTTGGAGCGGCGCTGCGGATCTGTGTGGTCGTATCTCGACAAGTCTCCCGAGCTCAAGCGCCACCTAATGGAGAACGAGGAGAAGCTGCGCGCGGCGGCCGCACTGAGCCAGCTGCAGGCATCCATCCTGCCGACTGCCAGCGCGACCTCGGCGTACGAAGGACTCGATGAGGAAGACGACACGGCGCAGCCAGTGACCGAGGCGGCGCGCATCCAGCGACGACTCACGGGCCAGTTCCTTCTCCACGCGATGGAAGCGGCTGTCGAGCGGCGCGGGCACCACCGCGAGCAGCTCCAGCTCGCCGGCTACAACGCGTTCGACGTCTTCTACTGCGAGGTAAGCAAGCTGCAGGAGCTCTTCCAAGTGCTCGACCACGAGCTGGACGCGCTCGCGGCGTCGATCGGCGACAGCGACCCGACGTACCTGCACGCGCTGCTCGAGAGCGGCTACGCCATGCTGCGCCTGGTGCGCGCACCTCCCGCGGACGACAAGCAGGTGTTTCCTGCGACTGGCAGCTGGGCGTTCGGCGCGCGGCAGGTGCGCGAGGTGCTCGTGAACCACGTCACACGCCTCTCGCTGCTCGTCGGGTACTCGCCGTCGTCGCCAGCCGCGTCCTCATCGTCCTCTCCGTCCGATGCACGCGTGCGATGGCCAGCGAGCGACATGTTCGAGATGACGGAGCAGATCCGGGCGATCGGCAGTGCGCTGCTCGACAGCTACGCGCGCATGGGCGACTCGGACGAGCTGCGCAACGAGATGGCGTTCGCGAAGCGCGCGGTGCTCAACCCACTCGTCTACGTGGCGACCATGGCGCTGCCGCCGCCGACGGCGCCAACGACGGCGACGCCCTCGCTCTCGAGCTCGAGCCCGAGCCGACTGGGCTCTGACCTCGGGCTCGAGGTCGAGCTAGGCGTCATGGTGGGCTTCGAAGAGCGCGGCGCGATCGCTCGGCGGCGGTCAGAGCTGCTGAGCCACTGTGTGCGCCTATGCGAAGCCTACACATACTACGAGGGCATGGTCTTCCTCGCGTACGTCGAGGACCGCGCGAACCTGCTGCAGCTCGACTACGTCCTGGGCAAGGCGCCCAAGAGCCCGGCGCTCAAGCGCCTCGAGGAGTACTGCTCGGCACTAGACGGCTTCGACGAGTTCGTCTATCGCTGGTACGCCGGCGAGGTCGCGAACCCGTGGGCGACGCACGCGGAAGACGACGGCGCCGCCTCGTCCTCGTCCGTGGCGCGCACAGCCCGGCCCGAGTCGACGCCCATGCTGGCGTACCTCCTGGCCAACTCGGCTCTCTTCGCGGGCTCTCTCCACGCGTTCATGAAGGAGCGCGAGCCGCTCGCCAAGTACCGCTGGACGACCGCGGTCTCGCTCGAGCGGTACGACCACGCCGCGGCGTTAGCGCTGCGCGAGGCCGAGGGCGAGCAGTGGTCGCTCCCGGACCGCAAGACGATGGCGAGCATCGCCAAGCTGGCCGCGCTCGCGGCGCCGGCGGCCACGTCGCCCTCCAAGGACGCGACCATGCAGCGCATCGACCGCGAGGTGCGTCTGCTCTCTAGGACGGCCATGGCGATCGTGGCTGAGGCGACTAACGCGGACGTGGCGGCGCGATGCGATGGCGCGCGTGTAGCTCAAGCGTGGCAAGATCCAGGAGCTCCTGCTCGAGCTGCCGCTTCAGCTCGCAGTGGACGCGCAGCCGCTGTCGCCCGACGGTTTGATGCGCGCGTGTCTCGAGGCGACGGTATCTGTGGCTGCGGACGACCCGCTACGGTGAGTCCACGGTCTTTCGCCTGCTCTCTCGGCCCCTCCCTCCCTCCACCCACCCATTCATCCATCCACGCGCGACCGACGGACTAACGACGGACTGACGGAATGGCCAGCACGAGTCTCTTCCTCATGACCCTCGACGCGCTCGAGCTGCTCGTGGCGGACGTCACCGCGGACGAGAGCGGCGCGGCGATCGCCGAGGTCTGGCGCGGCTGCCTCGACGCCGATCGCGAGCGGTGGGACGCCATGCTCGCCGCCGCCGACGCGGCCACAAACGAGGAGGCGCTCGCGGTGCAGATGCGCCAGACGCTGCTCTTCGCCGCCATGCGCAAGCGCCGTGCACAGGCCACGGCGAGCACCAGACCCAAGGCCAAGGCGGCGACGCGACCCGGCGTCTACGCGACCGCGGCGCTGCTCGAGGCGCTCGCGCGCGACGGCGGCGGCGGCGACGATGGCGCACGCGCGCTGCCGCTCTGGGTCAAGACGCTGCACCTCGCGGTCGAGGCGTGAGCAGCCGAGAGGGGGAGACGCGCCGAGTGGCGGGCGAGCGAGCGAGAGAAAGAGAGAGAGAGAGAGAAAGAGAGAGAGAGGAAGCGAGAGAGGAAGCGAGAACGAGACTTGTCTCCCTGCTGCTAACCTACAGCCGATGCGGCCCGACCTCGCGGCCGCCGGCTACCAAACCAAAGCGGGAAATAAACACACGGCAGCGGCTCGCTCGCGCGCGGACCGCACGCTCGCTCAGTCCTCGGCCTCGGCGGCCGCCAGCGCGGGCGAGAGCGCGATGGCGAGCACGGCGAGCGACATGAGCATCACGCGCGAGTCCAGCGCCGGGTTCTCCGTCGCGACGACCCAGCTGCGGTCAACGAGCACACAAGCAGCGGCGTCAGGTCCGCGGCCGACCCGAGCGCGTCGAGCGCGTCGCGCGCGTCCCACCCAACGCGGACGCCGTACCTGTCAGCGAGGAACAGCGCGGCGACACCCAGCGCCAGCAGCAGCACGGACGCCGTCGAGCGCGCGTGCTCTCCGTGCCGCGCGATGCTCACGAACGCGAGCGCGAGCGCCGCGTGCGCCACGCCGCCGGCGGCGAGTGCGAGCGCACGGAACTCGTCGGCCGTCGCGCCGACGAGCACGAGCAGCTCGGCGGCGCAGCGCCAGGCGAGCGCGATGGCCACCCACTTGGCCGACGCGCGCGCGTCCCGCTGGTGGAAAAAGAGCAGCAGCGCCACCACGGGCGTGAGCGCGGGCAGCCACCGCCGCCAGAGCTCTGCCGCGTCGGCATCGGCGTCGGCGTCCGCGCGCGGGAGCAGCTGGCTCGCCACGAGCGACCCGATCACGGCCACGACGCTCAGAGCCGAGACGAACCACCCGCCCTCCGACATCTTGGCCGCCATGTCCGCCAGCCCGCCGCGCGCCGGAGCGGCCGCGTGCGCCGCCGACGCTGACGCCGACGCGGCCGGCAGCAGCACGACCTCCTCCTCCTGCTCCGTCTGCTGGGTCTCAACCACGCGCCGCTCCGCGTCCTCGTACGCCAGCGACACGGTCGTGGTCGTCGTGGTCACCTTGGTCGACTCCGCGGCCGCCTGCTCCCGCACGACCGGCGCCGACAGCACCGCGAGCGTGGACCGCAGCAGCAGCGCCTCCTCCTCCTCCTCCTCCGTCTTGCGCTCGCTCGCCGCCTCGAGGCGCGACACGAACCGCGCGTCCGTGTCCGCGTTCGCACCCGCCTCGGCCTCGGCCTCCTCCTGGTTCCTGCTCGCCGGCACGCGCGCCGACCGCCGCGCCGCCGGCTCCTCCTTCTCCTTGGGCTTGCGCTCCTCCTGCGCGGCCGGCGCCTCTTCGGCCGCCTTGTCCGCCGCCTTGCTCGCCTTCCGCCCGACCGACGCGCTGCGCGACCGGCCGCGCGGACGACCCGGCCCGCGGCCGCTCTTACTGCGGCTGCGGCTGCGCGGACTCTTGGCCGTCGCGCCAGCCGCGCGCCCGGGGCTGCGGCTGCGACTGCGTCCGCGCGCAGGCGTCGACGCGCCGCTGCCGCCGGCTCCTCCCTCCGCCTTCTTGCGCTCTACCGCGTGCCCGTGACACGTCAGCACCGCCGCCGGCAACGCAGCGCGACGCGACGCAACGCGACGCGACGTACCGTCTTCAAAGCGCTTGATCACCGCCGCGTACCCGTCCGCCATGAGATCCATGCGGCTCTCCCTACCGCCCGCAGTCGCGCATTCATCCATTCAGTCAGCCAGCCAACCAGCCAGGCCATGCGCCAACCACACCTCCCTCATCCCTCCCTCCCTCCCTCCCTCCCTCCCTCCACCGCCCGAGCGGACTCGGCACGGCGAAAAAGCCGGACGGACGGACGGACGGACGGACGGACGGAAGGATCGGGACGCGACGCACCACGTGTTGCTCTCCTCGCCGAAGCCGCGCCAGACCACGAGGTAGTGCACGCGCGCCTTGACGAGCTTGCGGTCCACGATGCGCTCGATCTCGGCCGCCATGGCGCTGCGCTCTCACCCGACCGACCGACCGACGGACGGACGGAGCGACCGACGCACGGGCTGCTTGGTACGCTGTGGCTCTTCCCGCGGTTTGCGCGCGCGTTTTCTCGCCTCGGGGGCGGCGGCCGCGCGCCGGCAGCTTGCGCCGCGCCGGCGGCGTTTGAATTCGGGAGAAGAAGGACGTGGCATTCTTCCGAGAAGAAATGTCGCATACACAGAGAACGTCAGCCGGATTTGCGGCAACAGAAAGCGCGATCAGAGGGAAATAGTCGAATATTCACTGTACTCGCGACGCACCCATCGCCAACAACGGCAACTGGGTCAAGCCGAGTCGCAGCATGCACAACTCGTCGCTTTCGTTCATCAAAGCCAAAACGAACACCAACCGCGCCGGGTGCCGGCGCCAACGCCGCCGCCGCTCGCCAGGTCCCGCGGACGGCGCGCTCAACTCACGTTCCCGCGGCCGTAGGTACCCTCGGGACACCTGTACTCCTCGGGCAGCAGCGATCGCTGCAGTGCGTTGAAGGCGTACTGGCGCTTGCCCGTGTTCTTGAGCGCGTTCTCGAGTCGCACGCCGTTGCTGCGCATGGTCGAGACGGTGCGGATCACGTACTCCTGCGGCAGTCCGTGGTTGTCGCTCAGCAGCTGGATCTGCTCGAGCGTCACCGACATGGCTGTGCGGTCCTTCGCGCTCTTGCACGACGTCACGCGGCCGGCGCCGAGCAGCCGGCACAGGCGCGAGCTCTCCTGGATGATCTTCGGGTGCTTGGTCTTCATCACCTGCTTGCTCGCAGCCTCGATCCGCTCCGCCAGCGACGCCAGTAGCGCGTTCACGCGCTCCACCTCAGTCGGCACGGCGTCCGGCTGCTGGGCCGCCAACTGCCGGTACTTGTCCACGTACTGGCTCAGCAGCCGGAAGCTCTTGTGATTGATGATGTCCTGCATGCTCGTCTTCTTGCCCGCCGCGTTATTCGCGAGCGTCTGCATCTCGTTGATGCCCTGCGTGAACAGCACAGGCGTGACCGGCACGACGCCGCCGGTGCGCAGGCTCTCCGGGATCAGCGCCAGCAGCTCTGTGCTGCACCGCACGCCAACGACGATCGTGTACGCGCCTCTGGTCGCACCCTTGCTCAGCCGCACCGATACGACGCTGGGCAGCGTCGTGTTCTTCATGTGCAGGTTGAGCAGCGTCGGCGGGAGGTGGCTCGGCGGCGTCGTGTCGAGCACGAACGAGACATTCTTGAGCGCGTCAACCGCCGCCGAGAAGTCCTCGAGCATCCCAAGCTCCTTGCCCTGCGTCGACAGCAAGCTCTCGACCTGAAAGAGGAAGCCGATCGCGTTGATGAGCTCGAGGAACCGCCGGTCCGACGGGTGCTGCAGCGCCAGCTCCAGCTGCCGGCAGAACGAGGCCGTGAGCGCCGACAGCGCCTGGGACACAACCATGTCCAGCCGCGTCGTCAACTGCCACCGCGTCTCCTCGGTCGCGCGCGCCTCCGGCGCGGTCCAGTCGACCTGATCGCTCTCGTCGCTCCCCACGGAGCTGCTGGAGCTCTGCAGGCGGGAGAGCGAGCGCTGTTGGAGCTTCGCGCGCAGACCCAGGATGCTCAAGCCACTGCGGAACTTGTAGCAGTGCGCCGAGAAGGCGCCGACGGTGATGGTCGGGTACGCTCTCACGGCCAGGGACGTCCGCCGCGACCGCTGCGAGCGCAGCTCGGCGCTCGGACCGACCCACATGTCTTGCACGTGCTGTGTGTGCATTGCCCAGCGACAAGGTCAGTAGCCATAACGAGCGAGCGACGATCCAACCAGGTCGGACCGGCGACGGCAAGGATCGCGGCGAGCGTACCAGGTTGACGGGAAGGAAGCGCAGCACTAGGCTCTTCTTCTCCGTGCTCGCCTTGAAGTTGATCCCTTCCTCCGCGCGGTCGACACAGACCTGGTGGCACTCGCCCAGTGCATCCACATACATCTTGCGCTTCTGCACACGCTCCTCCAGCCACGCGTGCACGACCGTCTGGTCGTTCTCTCCCTGCGGAGGAAGCGAGAGGTGAGTTAGCCCTCGGGAGACAACATATCTGGCTGCGCCGCGATAGGACGGAGACTCGCCCGTACCTGGAGCTGGTCGATCAGGTTGTCGTATCCGCTGGTCAAGACGCCACTGCGGCACTTGGCCTCGAAGTTCTCGAGGTCGTTCCTGGCCCGGACCAGGTCCTGCGCGCGCTCCGTCACCAACAGCTCGAGGTACTGCCGCGGGATCTCGTTCGTCAGCACACTCTCGGTCATGTCCTCCACGACCATCTCGTTGCCCTCGGCGAACTGGAAGCACTTGGAGATGTAGAACCCCTGGTTCTCCTTGAGTGTGCGCGTCGACACGGTCATGGACCGGACCTTGAGCTGCGGAGACGGGAACTCCGGCCCGATTGAGCCTGGTGACTCGGCCGTGCCGTCACTGAACACGCGGTGGGTGCGATGGCCAGCCGTCAGCGTCGTCTCGTCGGTCGACATCACGTCGCCAGAGGCGCACGTGAAGTCGCAGAACACGCGCGGCTTGGTCGGCGGCGACAGACCCATGCCCGACACACGCGAGCTCTTCGCGCGCTCGTCTAACTGCAGCGATGATGTGCGCAAGCGAAGCGGCGGATCGACCGTCAGGCGGTCCGAGACGATCGTAGTCGCCGCCGGCGACGCCGTCCTCGCTTCCGGGATCTCGTACACGACGAAGCGTAGCGCAGGGTTCGCGGGCATGACGGGAATCTGCAGCACCGACAGGAACGTCGCGATTTGCGTGATCGGCTCACCCTCCGCCTTGGCCGGGAGCAACGTTGGCAGCACCGTCTCAGTGAAGCCAACCCGGATCCAGTGCGAGTTGAGCATGGAGTTTGCGAGAGGCGTTGACAGCGAGCTGCGTCGATGCAGCGCCGTCTCCCGCTGAAGCCCCGACTGGATGAAGGAGCTGATGCTCGCGCGGTGATAGGCCATGACGGGCAGCTCGTCCATGAACTCCTCGTCGTCCCCCGTCACGTCGTTCCCACCGACCGCGCTCATGTCGGCAACGTAGAGCTCGACGAAGCACGCATGCGCTAGGGGAACGGGCGATACGAGCTGGATGGACAACGCGAGCACGTTCTGCGAGCCGTCGACGCTGTCTGCGCCGATCGGGTTGTACGTTGTGTCGGGGAAGCGCGTAATGCCTGCCCAGCCGTCGCTCAGCAGTCCGTACATGCCAAAGTCCGCCATCGTGAGCTTGTCGTCCTTGTCCTTGGCCACTGTTGCCACCTCCTTCACCTGGAGGGATGGGTTCCCGCTCGTGTTGTGCAGCCGAGGGTTCCACTGGAGCAAGAGGAAGCCCGCGGGCGGGATCAGGAATGGCAACCAAATCGTGAAGACGTACCAGACGACTGCGTTGATGCTTGAGTACGAGTAGTAGAGCACCGCATTCATGACACACGTCGTGATCAGCACGAGTGCGATAGCGACAATGACGCCTAAGTACGTCAGCAGCGACTTGCGCATAATGATCACGACGCGATCTTCAAGCAGGCTCCCGGATTGCTCCATGAGCCGCTGACCGCGGCGGAGCACGAAGCCGCCGAGTACGAGCAATGCCAAGCCAGAGAGGCAGATGAGGATGTCGCCACCGAAGCGCAGTGGGAAGTGCCAGCTGGAATACGCCACGTCCTTGCAGACATCCGTTGACGCGTACTTCCACTGGGACGGCTGGAGGTCCGGACAATAGTCCGAGTCGCACAAAAGCCGCGTGTACAGCGGGTTCTTCATGTAGTCGTCGTACGTGCACTTGTAGAAGTCGCTCAGACTCACGACGCCGAACAGCTGGAACCCGAAGAAGACGGCGTTCAGGACGAAGAAGAGCAGGAGCAGCGCGATGCGGCGGCTCTGGCGAATGTCGTGGAAGAGCACCGTCGACCAGTGGAAGCAGAAGGACGTCATCATGGTCCACAGGAAGCAGGTCGCGATCTGGTGCAGCAGATAGTACAACTGCGTCGAGCTGGCAGTCGTGCCGTCTCCGGCGGAGATGCTGATCCAGATCGCGTTGGCCACGATCGACAGCACGAAGACGAGGACGATGGACACGGACGCCATGTCGTTGTAGAATGTCGCGAGCGAGAACGACAAACCATTCTGCGTGGACGCCACAACACGCTGTTAATATACAGGCCGAGACAGAGCCTGCTGGGATACATCTTCGCCTACGTACCATCCGAGTGATGAGGATGGCACCGACCAAGCCAACAGCAAAGATGGTGACTGACATGACGCTGTACACACTCAACGCGTACTTGGAGTCTGCACAGCGAAACATAGCCAAGTAAACGATGAGTCTGACGCCATCGTGGCGCAATGTGCGCGAGCAATGCCAGCAACGTACACGTCTGCTCGTGTACCAGAACTTGAGCGCAATCGCTTGCCACCTCGGCATCCTCGTCGATGAGCACGATCATAGCTAGCGCCGGCAGCTGGAAACTGGTCGACGAGTTCGAGTACGCGCTCTCGTCACCATCCCACACCACGTCGGTGACTTGGATCTGAAACGTGAACTCGGCGCTGATCTCCCACGACGAATTGGTCTGGAAGCCCGACGGCAGCAGGTTCGTGATACAGAAGTATGTCTCGTTGGTTGCCGTGATGTTCAGTGACGTGTCTCCCGGTTCGCCGTACAGGTAGATAAATGGGTTGCCCTCCTTGACGTAAGCCGCAGTTGCCCCCTCGAGGAACGTGACGTTCGACGATGGCTCGCGGCCCTTGCTCGCGCACAACGACGACCGGAGATCAACGCACACCTTCGGGTCCACCGAGTTCGGTCCAATGATCGTAGACGTCGAGAAGGACAGTGACATCAACTGAGTGTCTTCGTCGACCCACAGCAGAGATGAGTCCAGCCGCCCCGATTCGATCTGCGGCGTGTCCATCGTCGCCAGTGACATCGCGCTCATGTTCCCGAGCGAATACGCGGAACCATCTGCCGCCACTGCGAGCTCGCGCAAGCGTCTTGTCGTGTCTGTTGCGATCGCGGTCGTGGTCGTAGTCTCAACATCTCCAGACGATCCGATATACGCCAGAGCGACGTTCACATCCCCTGCGCTGCCGCTGTTCCCGGTAATAATGCTCGACGAGAGCGAGAACTTGAGTGGGGATCCCGACGAAGACGACATCAAATCTTGCCGGTCGTCCAAGAGAGACTGGATGTCGATAAAACCTACGCGGTTGGCACTTGCCGTGCTGCACGCGCTCGAGCCGATGACGTCGTCGCAAGACAGCACCCGCCCCGACATCTCGCTGTCTTCTTCATAGAGCGAGACATCCACCGCCGTGCTCTCCCACGCCACAAAGCGCCAGCCAGACGGAAGTGTCACCGTGACCCACCAGTCCGCTTCGCGCGAGATGGGATCCTCATCTCCGAGGTTGTAGAACGCTCCGATGATGTCAGATGCGAGAAGGATGAAGGTTGCGTCTGTGACACTGTTGGGAGACGTAGAAGTCGCCGAAAACTTGTACGAGTCGGTCGACACTATTGTCAATGACATGCACAGCACCGTGTGAGTTCGACGGTATTTGACTCCTGCAGGTCCAGCTAGCAGTAGACAACTCACCGCATTTGGTGTACCCTGATGGGCACGAACCATCTGAGAGAGTGCTGACGCATACGGAGTTTGAGGACAGCCCAGGGTATTGGTTCATACACTCCGTGGCCTTGCAGCGGCAGTAACTGGACTCGTACGGGGTTGAGGTCGTCTAGAAACATATTGTTCGACGTACCCAGGCGACAAATCGATTAGGAACAAACTCCACGCACGCTCGGCCAGTGAAGCTCATCGTACCTCTTCAGTATCTTCACTGTCGCTTGCCTGCGAGCGAGCGAGAGATCACGGCGTCCAGTGCGTTAAAGCTGCGCGTTCAACTCTAAAGTCCACACAAAAGGCGCAGAGCATACCTGGCTGGCGCTGGCGCTGCTGGATGCTGAGCTCGACTCATCGGCAAAGCCTGCCTGCGACGACTCTTCCTCCGACCCGCTGCCCGAGCTGCTCGTCACGGAAAGAGAGAACGTGCGGATAGTTTTGCAGTCATCATCGTCGTCCGCGCAACTATCGGCATCGCCCGCGACCGTTTCGTCCGCTGTTGGTGCTTCGGTGGTGCGTGTTGGTGTTGACACGGGAGCTGCAGGTTGAGGAACCGATGTGGAAGTCGGCGAAGGTGTGTTGGAGGACCGAGAAGACCAAGTCCACGTCGAAGATGATGGAGATGGCGACGGCGACGGCGACGGCGACGGCGGCAGCGATGGAGGCAGCGACGGCTCTTGGGATGGCAGTTGCGTGCTGGACGGAGCTACATAGCCCCACTCGTCGTCATCGCCAACCTGATTCTCTGCTCCTTCCATTGAGGCAGAGCTCGGTCCCCCGACGAAAAAAGAGCGGCCTTTGCTCCCTGCGGACCAGGACCCGTCGTCTCCGACGCTGTACCCTCCGCTGCCACTTCCTGAAGAAGACGTCGACGCGTCTCCAACGTCGTAGCTTCGCTCCTCGTCCGCGGCCGACGATGACGATGCCGACAAGCTTGATTCATCGATCGCACCCGAGATCGACACGTCTGTCGATGCGTCTTCCGATCCCGTAGCTCCAGTCCTGAATGACGCGCTACTTTCCGCCAGGAGCGAATCGAGAAGGTCGTCGGGGATCTCGATTTCGGGACCCCCACCGCTGCCTGACGCACTGAGACTCGAGCTGTCCGAGCCGTCAAGAGAAAGCGCTTCGAATGCAGGGATCCCGACGACGTCGCCCCCCAAGGCCGCGACAGCGTTGGCGGCATCCTCCAAGCCGGTAACGTCGTCATCCACTGAGGAGAACTCAAGCGCTGGTAGCGCGCGGTGGGGAATACGCGTGCGTGAGTCGCCAGATCCCAAGCCACGGCTCCAATACGAAGTGCGTGCCTACCTCCTGCGCCGTGTACAGCGTACGATGAAGCAAGCGCGGTTGCGACCAGCGCGACGTTGGCGACTGCTCGCCGCCACTCCATTCGCCGCGAGACCGGGCGACGCCTCTGCCGAGCGACACGCAGGCACGACACGCAGACATGAGTCGTCGACGCGAGTCGAGCGTCCAGGACGCCCGCCGTGAGCGGGTCGGCGGTCCGGCGGTCCGGCGCCGCGCGCGAACACTTACCCGCCGCATCGGCCCGCGAGGAAGGACGGCCGTGGGCTGTACGCTCGGGCGTTGATCTGTGTGTGTGTGAGTGTGAGTGTGAGTGTGTGCTTCCTGGCTTGGCGACCGGCGCGCGACGATCTTGTGACCGACTCGAAGCGACCATTTGATCCCTCTCGAGCGGCATGGCAGAAGGGAGCGCCGGTGAGACGCGTCAATTCAGCTCGGACAAAGGAGCTGTGCTGGACTGAAGACGGCCTGTCCCTCCCGACCGCAAAAGGTCCGTGACACCGTCTGGCTTTCACGGAGAGCCCTTCCCCTATGCATACTACCAGCGAGTCAAATCGTTCAGCGGCAAATCACCAAGGTCCAGCGAAGTGGGACCGTTCCATACTGTGCCAAAGAAGCTTTGTGGCGAGCAAGGCTGGCTGTCTTGCCCATAGTGCAGCAGCAATAGCGGCAGGAAGCCCGAGCTCGGCACAGGCGAACGGCGCCTCTGGCCGATCCCTCTCCGTCGCGAAGACGCCAGTCAAGCGCGCGCTGTTTGGCGTCCTCGACGCCGCGCTGCGCCAATCACCGCCGCCCTACCCTCAGCGCACGAAGAGCCAATCGACTTCAACGAAGTCCCTTTCGGCACCGCCAGCTGGGCGAGCGAAATCGAAATGCCAAAAAAGCGCAAAACAAAACAAAGCCAAAGTCATTAGTGTGGCCCACTCCACTCGAGTGGACGTATAGTTCCATCGCGCTCGGTACGCCGTCCGCCAAGCCATCGATCGAACCGATCGAAAACCGCGGTCAGTCCGGTGGCCAGCCAGCCATTCGGACCCATCCAATTGCGCGGCGATCGGCCATGGCGTCCGACGCGGAGAGCGCGCGCGCGCGCAGCGACAGCAGCGGCTCGGAGGCGGAGCGCCCGGCGGCGGCGCCGACGCGGCTGGGCCAGCGGCCGCCGCGCCATGCGGACGCCAAGCCGGCGGCGGCGGCCGTCAAGCACGCGTCCAAGTACACGCGGCGAGGAGCGCTGAGCGGCCGGCAGGTGCGCAGCATCCGCGACAAGAAGCTGCGCGGGTCGCTCAAGCGCGCGGACGAAAAGCACAAGCTCGCGGCCGAGGCGGCGGCGCGCTCGGAGCTGCTGCTGCCGAGCCAGGCCGGGTTCCTCGAGGCCGACGGCCCGCTCGAGCGCACGTACAAGGTCTCACAGGCGCAGCTGGCCGCGGCCGTGGACCAGAACACGGCGCGCAAGATGTTCGCGCTCGACCTGCCGGAGTACGGCGCCTACCGCGCGCGCTTCACGCGCAACGGGCGCAACCTGCTGCTCGGCAGCGCCGGCGGGCACCTCGCGCTGCTGGACGCGCTGCGCATGAAGCTCACGTGCGAGTTCCAGGCGAACGACCGCGTGCGCGACGTGTGCTTCCTGCACAACAACTCCATGTTCGCGGCCGCGCAGCGCAAGTACGTGTACATCTACGACAGCACGGGCGCCGAGGCGCACTGCATCCGCTCGGCCGCTGAGCCGCGCGCGCTCGAGTTCCTGCCCTACCACTTCCTGCTCGCGACCGTCAGCGGCCACGGCGGACTGCTCTCGTACCACGACGTGACCACTGGCACGCAGGTCGCCGCGCACCGCTCCAAGCAGGGCGCGTGTGACTTCATGGCGCAGAACCCGTGGAACGCCGTCATTCACCTCGGCCACGCCAACGGCATCGTCTCGCTCTGGACACCCAACATGAGCGAGGCCGTCGTCAAGATCCAGTGCCATCAGGGACCGAGTACGTCTCTCTCAATCGATTGGACTGCTTGTTGGTGCTTGGGCACTGAACACGGACTAACGCTCCCTCCCCTCCTTGACGCGATGCTCCCCATCGCCAGTCCGCTCCATGGGCATCGACCAGAGCGGCAAGTACCTCGTGACGGCCGGCGCCGACCGCAAAGTCAAGGTGTTCGACCTGCGCAAGTACCAGGAGACGACGCAGTACTACCTCACGGCCGCGGCCAACACGATGAGCGTGAGCCAACGCGGCCTCGTGGCGCTCGGCTTCGGGCCGAACGTCCACGTGCTCAAGAACGCGCTGACGAGCGGTGGCGCCGGCCCGACGCCCTACATGAAGTACTCGGTCCCGGGCTCGCAGATCTCCTCGCTCGCCTTCCGGCCGTTCGAGGACGTGCTGGGCGTCGGCCACGCCGCGGGCTTCCAGAGCGTCGTGATCCCCGGCGCGGGCGAGCCCAACTTTGACACGTACGAGGCCAACCCGTACGAGAGCGCCAAGCAGCGCGGCGAGTCCGAGGTGCGCGCGCTGCTGGAGAAGCTGCGGCCCGAGATGATCACGCTAGACCCGACCGTGATCGGCCGCGTGGACACGGACGCCGCGGACGAGCAGCGCAGCAAGCAGGAGCTCATGCTGCGCGCCAACGCCCAGGCCGACGGCCAGCCCGCCAAGAAGAAGATGCGCGGCCGCAACCGCCCGGGCCGGCGGCTGCGCAAGAAGCAGCAGAACGTCGTGGACGCGCAGAGGCACAAGCTGCGCGAGGCGGCCGAGCACAAGCAGCGGCGCGAGGCCCGGCGCGAGCAGCAGCAGGAGTGGCGGGACAAGGCCGAGAGCGCACCGACGGCGCTCAACCGGTTCTTCAAGAAGCAGCCCGCCGCGTAGGCCGGGGTGAGGCGGCCCGACTCGACTAGGCTCGGCTTTGATCTAGAGTAGGCCGGACGTTGGCGTGAATGCATCCATCCATCCATCCATCCGTCCATCCATCCGTTCATCCATCCGTCCGTCCGTTCGAGGCAACCCAACCAACTTGTGCTCCTATTAGGTGTCGTAAGCCGCGCCGGTCGGCCAGGCGGCGGCGAGCCGCGGCGGCTGTTAGGCGAGGTAGCGGTACGTGTTGGCCTGCTCCGGGTCGCGCTCGAGGTACTCGCGGTCGATGAGCGCCTCGATCCGGCGCTTGATGACCTTGAGGTTGGGCTTGAAGAACGCGAGTTGGCTGAGCACCTCCGAGATAAGCTGCTGGTGCGGCAGCGTCTTGCGCGCCTTCATGATGCGCACGATGGCGGCCTCGATCGCAATGCTGCGGTCCTCCTCGACGTTCTTCTGGCTGTGGCTCTCCTCGAGCGACGCCATTGGGATGCGCAGCTTGCGCATGGGCGACGCGAACGCCGTGTTGACCCGGAACGTGTCGCTCGTGCCGATCGTCTTGCCCGGCGGTGTCTTCGCCAGCAGCTTGTACTTGCCGCACGAGAGCGAGTGCAGGATGCGCTTGACTACGTCCACCGACAGGTTGAGCGCCTCGCGCACCTGCTCGAACGCCATGACGCCGTCCGCACTGGCGCTCGCATGGTCGTTGAAGAGCAGTAGCGCCACGGCCTGCAGCGTCGTCACCTGCAGGTCGTACCACTTCTTCCGGGGAAAGTTGGCGCGGATCGTGGCGTTGCCGAGCGAGTGGATCCACTGCAGGCGCCGGTGACTCGTCTTCGAGTCGTAGTAGACCTTGAAGAGGTTCATGCAGCGCACCATGGCAGGCGGCATCGTGATCTCCAGCACGCGGTACGACGGCCAGTAGCCCGTCGTGAGCACCTGCACGCTGAACTCCATGCCGCCCGTGACGCTCGCGTCGCCGTCGCTGCTCTGCGCGCGCTGGTTGCTCAGGAACGCCGCAAAGTCCTGGTGGTGGTCACTGCCGATCGCCAAGTCGTTCATCATGCCCTCCATCTTGCCCGTGAACTGCGCGCCGCAGCGCAACTTGAGCTTGCCGATCATGAGCACCTCGGCGTCCGTTGAGGCCGAGCGCTGATTCAGCAGCCGCTTGGCGAGCTGGTTGCGGTAGATCTCGGCGAACAGGTCCTTGTCCGTCAGGTACGAGAAGACGAAGACCACCTTCTCCAGGTAGTCCTCGACCTGCTCGTCGCTCAGCTTCTCGCCGCCTGTCTTGAGGATGCGGTCGCAGAACGTGCTCATGAGCTTGGCCGAGCTGTCAGGTCCTACGTCCTTGTTGACGAACTCGACAAAAGCCTCCTTGAGCGCCTTCTGGAACAGCGAGTTGCCCGCGAACTGCTCGTTCACGACGCTGCGGAACTTGTCGTGGATCGCCAGGATCTCCTTGATGAACGTCGGATCTGAGGCCGCGTCCTTGATCGTCCCGGCCGACGCGATCGCGTTCGCGCGCTTCTCGACAATGTCGTTGCCCACGGCCGTGATGTGCTTCTGCACGAGGTCCGCGATCGGCTCGAGCCCGTTCTTGATGCGCGAGAAGAGGCGGTACATGCGCGCGAGGTCGTCCAGCTTGTCGTTCTTGAGCAGCGCAATGACGCCCGAGTGCTCGCGCTCTAGCAGCTGCTTCTGTGCGGCCTCAAGCAGCACGGCCTCGAGCTTCTTGAGCAGCTTGGGCTCCGTCGTCTTGTGCAGGTACCGGTGCACACGCGCTCGCTCGCTCTGCAGCGCCTCGTCCACCTTGAGCAGGTATGCCGGCGTCGAGTCCTCGGCGAGCCAGCCCTTCGACTTGCGCTCATAGTACGTGGCACTCGTGGCCACCAGGTCCGTCTCGAGGCACGTCTGGTACACGTCGAGCGACTTCATGCCCATGACCTCAAAGATCTCGACGCAGTTGCGCATGAGCGTCGTGTCGATCAGCTCGCCGTTGCGCTCCTTCTCAATCAGCTCGAGCATGGCCCACTTGACGCGTGTCTTGACCTTCTGGAAGACCATGCGATCGAAACTCTGTAGCCCGGCCTCGTCCAGCGTCGGCAGCGAGTGGTGCTTCACGTAATACCGATCCAGGTACATGAAGAAGCGCGACATCCACTTCATCATGAGCTTGTGGTTGGCCCAGCGCTTGGCCAGCTCCTGCAGGAAGAACTCGTCGTGCGCCTTCTCCAGGCTTGGCAGCACGCGCTGCTCCAGGTACGCGTCAAAGGTCGCGCCGTGCCGGTCGTATAGCTGCTCCGAGAAGTTGAACGGCGTGCGCTGCGTGCACATGTTGTAGCACGTCGTGTAGATCGGCATGAAGACGCTCGGCGGGAACGGAGAGACCTTCACCTGGTCGAACCCGCGGTCCAGGATCTCCAACAGCACGTCGATCGCCTTGGGCTTGATCTCCTGGTCCCAGCCCTCCTCGAGCGTGATCATGTTCTTGGCGCCGCTCATCGTGGACGCTCGTGGATGGACGGACGGACGGGCCGACGCGCGGGCAGGTACACAGGCAGGCAGGCAGACAGGCAAGCGGGTGGACGCGCGGATGCTCCGCGCTGCCCGAGAGACCGGAAGGAAGGGACCGCCGATCCGCGAGGCGCGGCGAGGCGTGGCTCGGCGGGGTGGGTGGAGAAATCGCAGCTTTGCTCCAGCAGGGGGGCTCGCGAGGAAGGAACTCTACAAGGCGATACCGAGTACGGAAAGGTATGCGTTACGCGAAAGGATCCCGTTTAATAGACTACCGTGAGGATAAAGGTATGCGCTGCAGTAGGCTGTGATCCTTCGTGGACGGCTAGTGCTCGGTCGTGTCAATAAGCGCGGAAGCTAGGTATGCATTCAAAGAGGCCTCCATTATTGGAACTCCATTCTGATACAAAACACCAATACAGACAATTTCAACAGCATCCATAATCCAAGGCAACTTGAAGAAAGAGGCAAGTAATACCGGCGTCGGACTGATTTATACCGCAAAAATGGCGGAATGTTCTCCCGCCTCGGCTGCAGGGCGGCCGCCTCGCCGCCCGCCGCCGGCCAGGTCGCCCGCCCATACACAGCGCTCTCACTATACACATCCCATGGCGCTCTTCCCGCTCTTCTCGTCCCCGCGCGGCGGCGGCGGCGGTGGCGGCGGCGGTGGCGGCGGCGGCGGCGACGGGCGCGCGTCTCCCTCGGCGATGCTGACGGCGAACGCGAGCGCGCACGGCGGCGGCGGGGACCGCAGCGCGCCGCTGGGCCGCTGGGAGTTCTCACAGGGCTTCTCGGTCGGTCGCAGTCGGCGTTGCGAGCTCAAGATCCCGACGACCAAGGACACGCTGACGGTGAGCAAGCGACACGTGGGCGTGGCGCCCATGGCCGAGTCAGCGGCTGTGACACTGCGCGCGGCCGGTGGTGACTGGACGTTCGCGCGGCGCCGCTGGGTGCTCTTCGATATGGAGCCTATGAACGGCACGGCGGTCAACGGCGTCGAGCTCGGACCCGGCGGCACGCACGAGCTGCGCGACGGCGACCAGATCGTGTTGGCCAGCGCCATGCGTCAGTGCGTGCAGCTCAGCGTACACTTCCCGGACCGCGCGTACTCGAGCATCGCGATCAAGGCCGTCGCGCGCTCGCTGGCACCGCCGGCGGGTCCCTCGACCACGACCGCGATCGCGACCGCAACCGCGACGGTGACCGCGGCCGGCACGCGCGCAGGTCCCTCGGCGGTGAATACGGCTGATGGGATCTCAGCTCGCGCGCCGTCGACCACGCAGCCCATGGAGCTGTGCCGCTCGCCGGGCCGAACCGAGGAAACGCCCGAGCGGCCGGACGCGACCGGTCGGGAACGCTCGGCGGCCGAGGCCGAGCTGTCAGCTCCCGTGTCGAGCAAGAGGAGCCGCCGTAGTACGGCGCCCGAGGACGACGCGCCGGCGCGCGGCTCGTGGTTGCGGCGCGCCGGCGTCCGCAGCCCGCAGCCGGACGGCGCCGCACAGCAGCAGCGGAAGCGCACGCGACGAGGCGAGCTCGCGCGAGAGGCGGGGACGCAGGAGACACAGGAGGAGGCGCCGACGCAGACGGAGGCGCGATCAGACGACAGGATAGCGCGGAGCGGCGCCGCGGCGGCAGGGCCGGAGCAGGAGCGCGAGCGGTTCATGGTTTGCCCCGTGTGCCTCGACTTCTTCCACGCGAGCGCGACGCTGCCGTGTTCGCACACGTTCTGCGGGCAGTGCATCAGCAGCTGGTTCCGTACGTCGCTCTCGTGCCCCGAATGCCGCGACGTGGTGCGCGCGCTCCCCGTGCGCAACCGCGCGCTCGACGACCTCGTGCAGCGGCTCGTTGGCGACTCGGACGCGTACAAGGCGCTGATTGCGCGCCGCGCGCAGGAGCAGCGCGAGGCAGCCGCGCGACCCGTGCCGCTGCAGACCAGTGCCAGTGCAGGCGGCGGTCTCTTCGGCGCGCTGTCGCCCTCGCGGCGGGGGTTCCGGCACTCGCGGTCGTTCCCACCCGGGCAGCAGGCGGACGTGTTCGCGCGCTGGTCGGTCGACGAGAAGCACGCGTTCGCCGCGTTCCTGAGCGCACAGGTCGGCGAGGCGCGCGTCGCGGCTTGCAGGAAGGTTGGTCTCACGGAGCGCGCCATCGACAGCGCCAGCGCCATGGAGCTGCTCGTCGCGGCGCAGAACCTGCTACCGGACTGCTCGGCGCTGCGCGGCGCCGGCGTCGGTGTCGGCGACGAGGGCCGCCAGCGGCTCAAGATCTTCCTCTTCTACGGCTAGTCGGTCTGCCGGTGGCCAGGCCATTGGGGACTGGCTTCTCTCGCTGCCGCCAGCGCGCGCGCGCGCCTTGTCTTGTCTTGCTGGCGCCGGGCTTGGCTCGACTTGGCTCGGCACGACAGGCGTGGCGTGGCGGGACTGGCCAAGCGGCGGCAGCGCGGGAGTGAATGCGAGCGTGGTTTTCTCGACGGGTTGAGCGACTTTCAACCCGTCCGAGCGGTAATTATCACATACATAGGTGGGTGTGCACATGCCGAGTGGAGCTGCTTGCAGCCGGCGTCGAGCCGAACGGGAGCGCGTTGAAGCGCGCGAGGGGTACGCTGCGTACCCTCCAGCGTAACCGTAACTCGAGCCGACCGTCTCCCCAAGCGCACCCGGCACTCGCTCGAAGGACGAAGGGGCAAGCCACCATGGCGACGGAGGGCAAGCGCCGCGCGTTCAAGCACGAAGGTCTGTGCGGACCGTGCGCCGACGGCGGCTCGCCAGTCGTGTGCTTCTTCGCGCGCTCGTGGGGAGCGGGAGCGCTGACGCCCGCGCGCTGCTCGGTGCGCCAGGCCGCGTCATCTACGAGTGGGAGCAGTCGCTCGAGGAGGTGAACGTGTTCATTTCGCCACCGCCGGGCGTCACGGCGCAGCAGATTTTGTGCGAGATCTCAGCCGGCCACGTCACGCTCGGTCTGCGCGGTGTAGCGGACAAGTTTCTCAACGTAATCTTCTCTCTCTCTCTCTCCTTCTCTCTCTCTCACTCACGCACTCACGCACTCGCGGACCCTGTCGGTGCTGGACTGACGCGGCGGCGGACCGCACACGCAGCACGACCTGTCGAGCGCCGTTGTGGTGGACGAGAGCTACTGGATGCTCGGTAACGAGGACGATAGAGAGGACAAAGAGGTCTCCAAGGCGACTGACGCTCGGTCCGCTGCGCTCGGCGACAGACGGCCGCGAGCTTAACATCAACCTGCAGAAGATGAAGAAGGGGCTCATGTGGCCGAGCGTCTTTGTCGGACACGGCGAGGTGGGTCGGCCGGCCGGCCGCGCCGCAAGCAAGCGCATACGGATAGCCCCACACAGCGGAGCGAGAAGTGCTGACACTCTCCTTCGTGTGTGCGCTCGCGGTTGCCGGCAGTTGGATCCGCTGGCGCAGGAGGAGGCGCGCAAGCAGATGATGCTCGAGCGCTTCCAGCAGGAAAACCCGGGCTTCGACTTCTCGAACGCCGAGTTCAATGGCGCCGCGCCGGACCCGCGCACCTTCATGGGCGGCGTCAAGTACACGTAGCGTAGCGAGCGCGCTCTTTGCTCGCGCTTGGCGCCTGCGACGCGCACGCAACAAGGCGCTCGATCGACGCCAATTGCTTCTGTAGTACCCTGTCATTCATTGCCCGCAATGTCTCCAAGCGTAGCTGGGAGGCAGTCCGGCCGCCGCTTGGGAGCTGAGAGGCCGCGCTGCCCCGGGAATAGCCGGTCGTTCCCGCCGCTGCAGTCGCTGCTCGCACCGCAGTCGCATTCGCAGTCGCAGTCGCGGCCGGCAGTAGAAATGGCGGAGCGCGAGCGGCGGGCGGCCGAGAGCGGAATGGTGGCCGGAGGCACCCGCGGGTCTCGCCAGGCTCGGAACAGCGGCAACGCCGGTCTCAGCGACGCTGGCGGCTCTCGGTCTGCCGGTGGCCGCATGCGCGCGCTCTCGACCAGCAACGTGGCGAGCGTGAGCGCCGGCGGTGCGTCGGCGGGCACCCCGGCCGTCGCGCGAGCCCCCAGCTCCCTGCGGTTCAAGACGAACTTCCGCAACACCATCTACGACACGCTGCTGCGGCGCGGGTGGAAGGAGACGGGCGACGGCGACTGGGACTTCTACTGGGCCGACCGCGAGTACGTCTACGAGCTGCTCGACACGGTGCACCTCGAGGCAGGACAGCGCGTGAACCACTACCGCAACGGCCGCGAGGTGCGTCGTCTCCCGCCGCTCGCCCCTCGGGCAGGCTGCGAGCTGCTCTACCAACTCTCGACACCCGTGTATAGCTCTGTCGGAAGGACCTGCTGATCAAGAACCTCAAGCGCATGCGACGCCAGGTCGAGAAGAAGGCCAAGTAAGCGCCGGCACTCGGACCGCGAACCCGTCTGCCGCCTTCCGGCGCGCATCGCGTCCGTCCGACGTGTGGCTAACGACGATGTGTGAGCAGGAGCGCCGACGACAGCGCCGGCGCCGGCATTGGCACCGGCACCGGCACCGGCAGCTCGAGCGACCTAGCCCAGACCCTCGGCGCGTACGACTTCTTCCCCATCACGTACATCCTCCCAGGCGAGTACGCCATGTTCGTCGAGGAGTTCAAGCGAAACCAAGGCGTGTGGATCATGAAGCCCATCGGCAAGTACGTGCACGCCGGCCGCTCTCTGCCTGCGGTGGACGCTTGTGCTCGCACTGACCGGCCGGCCGCAGAGCGCAGGGCAAGGGCATCTTCCTGTTCACCAAGCTCTCACAGATTAGCGACTGGCGCACGGACGCTCGATGGCAGTCGCAAGCACAACAGCAAGCCATGCTGCTGCAGCAGGCGCAGCAGCCGCAGCAGCCGCAGCCACCCCCCGTCGAGACGTACGTAGTGCAGAAGTACATCGCCAACCCATACCTCGTGGGCGGCAAGAAGTTCGACCTGCGGCTCTACGCGCTCGTGCCGTCCGTGTCGCCGCTCGAGATCTACCTCTTCCGTGGTGGCTTTGCGCGCTTCACCAACGCGCGCTACTCCAATAATCCGAGCGACATCGCCAACTCGTTCATCCACCTCACGAACGTCGCCATCCAGAAGACGTCCGAGAACTACAACAAGAAGGTAGGACCAGTTGCCTCGAGCGCGGCCGTTCGTCCACTTGCCGTGCGAGGACTGGGGTTGACAGGCATATCTCGCTCGGGGCGTGGCGTGGCGTGGCGTCGGGTGTTTAGCACGGCGGCAAGTGGGATCTGCGCCGCCTGAAGCTCTTCATGATGTCCCGACACACCCCCGAGCGCGTCAACCGGCTCTTCTTCGACATCCAGAGCATCATCATCAAGTCCCTGCTCAGGTGCGCGCGCTTCCAACGACATGTGCAGCGATCGATGGCGCTTACAAGTCCCCGAACAGTGTGGAGAAAATCATCATGAACGACAAACACTGCTTCGAGCTGTACGGCTACGATATCATGATCGACGAGACGCTCAAGCCGTGGCTGCTGGAGGTTAACGCGTCTCCCTCGGTCCGTGTCACAAGGCGCGCCGCACATCGCTGTGAACACGCATCTAGACTGACAATATCGTGTGTGATATCCGCAGTTGTCTGCCAACACGGCGTCAGACTACCAGCTCAAGTGCGGGATGCTCAACGACATGCTCGACATTCTCGATCTCGAAGCCAAGTACGATCTGCCGGGTCACGCCCTGCTGCCAACCAACGCGCTGGACATGGACTCATGGCAACTGTGGTGCTCACAGACGTACCAGCAGCACCAGCGACGAGCGCATCGGCGGCTTCGATCTGGTCTACCGCGACGGGCTAGTCCGCAAGGGCGATGCGAGCTCCATGTACACGACCTTCTTGGGGGCCGAGATAGTTCGCGGGCCGTCCGCGTCTACCGCGGCTGCCTCCATTGTCTCGGCCGGCTAACCTCGGAGCAAGCGATCGGGAGCGGTCGCTCTCGCGGCTACATTCCAGAAAAGTATCTTTGAGAGGACTGCTTGCGTTGAGCCGCTCGTTCCAAGTTCAAGCTGCGCAGGGTGGCGCCTAGTTGAAGTTGAAACGAAGAGCTCCACTGGGTGGTTCTGAACCCATTGCTGCGTCCGTGGCTGTCTGGTCGGCGCGGCACGTTGCTTGCTGTCAAAGCGCTGGATAGGCGCCGGTATGAGCCAACTGCATCGCGACGGTCATGCAAGGCGCACTCCAAAGTGTGGGGGTGTCCAGAGAGGCCGCGTGTGTATTCTGTTTTCCTGTCGTGGTCTTATCTCTCCGATTCATTCTCCTCTCCGCTTCAAGGTCGGAGCGGTCCTTGCAGCACGCTCCTGTCTTGGCGGCAGGCGCGCGGACATTACATAGTAGACTATAAATCAAAACTGCAGCGGCGATGGCTCGCTGCCCGGCGCTCTCCGCGGCGCGCCGCGCACTTAGATGCCGGCCGACGAGATCTCGTCGTCGCGCAGGTGCGTGACGACGACGCGCTCGTGGCCCAGGCGCTGCGCCAGCGCCGACAGTTTGCCGCGCATCTGCTTGTGCACACTTCCGACAGTGGCTGCGAGCTTCCCGACGCGATGGAGATCGCTCTCGGGCACGTACACGACGTCCGACGAGCCGACGGGCTGCTCTTCGTGCAGGCGGACCGTGTAGATGCCATCCTCCGCGCGCAGACTGAGCACGACGCCGGGACCGAACTTGGTCGACACGTCCATGCCCACGAGCGCCTTGGGGTAGCTGCTGATGGCGTCGGCGTGCAGGAACGCGACGGCACCCCACTCGAGCTCGACCTGGAGGATGCGACCCGCCGCCGGGCCTCTGTCGCTCCCGGTGGCGGCCTCATCGCTCGTCTGCAGCGCGACGATGACGCCGGCGCCGAACGTTGTGATCACGGGCTGGCCCTGGTAATACTTGCTCGACAAAAAGGTCCTGGTCGACGCCGACACACTCGAGGACGTCGCCACGACCGAGCGCAGCGCCGTCGACAAGCCCCGCGCGAGCTTCGGCGGAGCGGCCGCGCTGCGGGCCGGCGCCACTGGCGTCTCGTGGATCTCCAACGAGTGGAAGCGCATGCGGCGCGCGGGACGGCCGCCCGCGCCGGAGGCCGCGTTCCGCCGCCGCACGTCGCTTGCGCGCACGCGGCACGTGTACTCGGCGTCGGCGCCGCTGCTGTGCTGCACGCGCACGTCGTAGAGCTGGCTGTGCGGGTCGTACGCCAGCACGCGGCCGCTGCCCGAGGGCGTGACGACCAGGTCGTGCACGAGTGCGGGCACCGCGTGGCAGTCGTCGTCGTCTCCGCGCAGGAAGAGCGTCGCGGGCGCCGCCACGGCGTTCGGGTGCGAGCGCTGGAGGCGCACGACCGTCACGCCATCGCGCGCGCGCACCTCGAGGACCGTGCCGAGGCCGAAGGGCGTCGACACGCGCGTGCCCGTGGCGAGCGGCAGGAAGTCGCTCTCCGACAGCTCGTCGAAGCTGCGCGAGTGCGGCTTGCGACGCGCCAAGGCCGCCGCCGGCGGCGCCTGCTGGAAGCAGTACGCGGCCGCGGCGGTCGTCGGCGCGCCGGTTGTCGCTGCGCCGCGGGTCTTGCTGAGCAGCAGCCTCGAGGCGCGCGCGATCGAGTAGACGGCGCGCAGCTTGGGCGGTGCCTGCGGCTGCCCGGCGGCGCGAGCGGGCCGCGCGCTCTCGTCCGTGCTGTCGTCCGACTCGTCCTCGTCGTCCGTCTTGAGTGCTGACTGCTGGCGGCGGAACAGGTAGCCGCCCGACTGGCTCGAGCCCGCGCTCTCCGTCTCCGACACCTCGTCGGCATCCTGCTGCGACGTGGCCGTCATCGCGCGGCCGCCCGCCGACGAGCCGCGCTTCGTCGGCTTGGCGGGCGACGCTGTGCCATGGCCGGTGCTGGCGCGCGCGCCGGCGCCGCTGCGGCGCGGCTTCCACGCGAGGATGTTGGTTAGGTCCGGCAGCATCGGGGTCGACTCGCCTTGGGGGCCGCCGACGGATCTCACACTGGGCGGGCGGGCGGGCGGGCGGCGCGGACGCGCGGCCTGCCTGCTTGCCTGCCTGCCTGCCTGCCGTCCAAGGAAGGAAGCCGCAGCACTTTCCCTGCCGCCTTCCCTGTAGAGTCGAGGGCCAGTCCACGCATACAAACGCCGACTGGAGCGGCGCATCTCCCTGCGCGACGGCTCGTCTGATGCGCGTGAAGGAAGGAGGGCGGAGCAATAGCGCGCAGAGAAGGGGCGGAGGAGGGAAGAAGACCGAGAATACTGGGAGCAAGAGACGCAGGCGGTCGATTCACAGTCAACACCCGCCGTTAGCTTCGCCATGGGTTGGGTCTCGCAGCGGCCGTTACGCCCGCGACAACTTGCACTGGGTAGGTGTGCAGACCAAGAGACATGGCTTCCGCCGCCGCCGCCGCCCGCCGCCTTGAGCCGCCGCTTTGGCCCGCCACATGATGCGCGGCGTCAAATGTGTCGTGCGCGTGCGTCAGCCGCTGGAGGTTACCGCGGCTGTAGCGGTCCGATACGCTCGATCGCAGGCCACAGCCGCAGCGCGCACTCATTCCAGTGAGGCGAAGAGTCTTATTCGGTACCCAGCTGCCCGCCTGTCCTCGTAGGTAGGGAGGTAGGTAGATAGGTAGGTGCGCAGGTGTGTGTGCGCGCGTGCGTAAATGAGCGCTCGAGGTGTGCACACTCCACTGTGGTCGCTGGCGCGTGAACCCTATGGGCTTTGCGTCCAGACGTCGGTGCAACGGGCGGCGGCCGCCCAGACATCCCACGAACCCTGCCGGGAATTGACGGCTCGAGGCGCTGCAGTCTGCTCCAGGTGGCCGAGCGCTCTTCATCGTCGACGCCAACGGTGCCAGTCAGCCAGTCAGTTAGCCAGGGAAGCCCGCTACGAGAGCGAGCGAGCGGTATGCCTAAATTTTGGCGTCAGACTCTCGGCCGCTTGGTTGCCGAAGAATCGTGCTGTAGCTACCTGCTTCAAACTTCAAGCCAATCCGCTGCGCGCGCAGCCCCTCTCGTCGCGCTGGAACACGTCAGAGCACTCGGCGTGGGCACTGAGCCGGCGCCGCAGTTGCGCCGCGCTCTATGATCGCGCATCGCTCGCACTCGCAGGCGGCGTATCTTTCTCCGCGCGGCGCCGCGCTGGACGTTCAGCGTCGAGAGAGCGCAAGTCCGTCCGAGAATTCAAGCAGTTCAAACATCTCTTTTCGGGTGAGAGCGAACGAGCGAGCGAGCGAGCGAACGAGCGAGCGATCTTCTCTGGAAGAACCGACGGAGACTCCTGTCGACCGCGGCTTCATGTCGCTCGATAGGCACAGAACGGCACGGAGCCGTCCGTGCTGACGAAGACCAGGACGTGCGAGACTGTCGACGGACGGTCGGCCGTGCGCTGCTCCGCCTGGACGTCCGAAGGCGGCAGGTCGAGAAAAATCCTGCTGACAATCGCACGCTCGGAGCTGGCGCACGGTTGGAAATGCGCGGCATGCTCCTGGACTATTGAGACATCATGCACGGCTCTTGTGGGGTTCTCGGACTCGAGATTTGTAGGTGGCGACGTAAACAAACAAGCCACATCACGAATGTATGTGGTGCTCGTGCTTCGCTTCAGGAATGACGGCAATCAATTGCATGCATCGCCCAACATTCAGCTATTGTATGTTTACTTGATACTGTCACATCTATTTTGGATTCAAAATCAGACAAATCTATTCTGTGACAAATTGGCAAATATTGGATGGAAAGCGAAATGAACGGCTTGAGTGGGGGAGGGTCTTGGACAGCAATGCATCTCACTCCAGCACCGCGTCCCAGAAAGCATATATATATAGCCGATGGGAAAGCAGGATTCGTTTCTATGAGCCCATTCTCTATGAGCCCGCAAACCTAGATTT